>JAMZEH010000032.1:0-160000 GCA_024699665.1 Ostrea denselamellosa | reverse complement strand
TCCAGGACAACATTTACCTGCAATTCTCTGCGGAATTTATCATCAATTTTTAAAGGTAGTCTATTGGCAAATTAGTTGATGTTACAAGGAATTCAACAGTCTCGTTTAAATCAAAATTTCACAAATTATGTTGTCGTCATACCGATCTAATTCACCAGTACAACCTGTACTGGGACACATATCTGACGTGTTTCATACCAACTGTTAAGTTGTTCTCTATAATCTGATTTGTACTTCGTTTATCTAATCAAGATACAGGGTTCAAGGTGGGTGTGACCCTTCTAGTCACATGATCCCACCTCTGGAATGCCCAGAGGTCCGTGTTTGGTGTTCGTTTTATTTACCTTTACACCGTATAATTTGTCGGTGAAATGTTTCAGCATGGTTTGAATCTCTTCCCTTCTTTCCTTGATCTGACTAGTGTTGTTTTGTTATCCTCTACATTGGTATGTTTGATCGATTGTATATGGTTTAACATCCTGCTTGAGAATTTTTTTTTACTCCTATGGAGACGTTACCATTGCCGGTGGAGGGCTGCAGAATTTAGGCTTATGCTTGGCGCTTACAGCTTTTGAACAATGAGGGATCTTTATCGTTCAACACCTGTTGTGAAAAAGGATCTCAGTTTTTGCGGTCTCATTCAAAGAACCTCCCCATTTTGTCGCCTCTTATGATAAGCAAGGGGTACTGAGGTACTATTCTAACCCGGGTCCTCACGGAATTGACGTGTTTGGCTTAGAGGTCATGAAGCATGTCGACAGCCATTTCACATTCCATCCCTTTATAATTATGAATTCTATTGGTGAAGCCTGATGAGGATCCGGGTTAGAATAGGTCCTCAGAATCCCTGTTTGTCGCAAGAGGTGACTAAATGGGGCGGTCGTTTGGATGCTTACTTCTCCTAGGCACCTAATGGCATCTTTGGTATGCCCAAGGGTCCGTGTTTGCCCATCTTTCTTTCTATAGCAATTATGAGATTGATGACTGTTCCTTGTCCTAGCCTTTTCATATATCGCTAAATGTGGAATAGATATTAAAAATAAGTGTGACATTCTTTTTTATCAATTTGTATCATAATCTAAAATTCCGGAGATTTTTTTTCTTGTTAAAATGAATGTATTATGTTGTGTATTATATATATAAGTTCGCTCGCTGTATTGCCAACTTTTGTTCTTGACTAATTTCGGCAACACAGCGAGGGTGTCAATTGACTAATTCACCATCACTGACATTAACTGAGGAGTCAAATGAAATTCATTTACCCTGAAATGCAATAAGAGTTATGAATACAAGAACAATAACTCTGCATAAGAATTTTTCAGACAAGGTCCTTGTCAAAATATTTAAAGACAGCTTACTATGTATAGAAATTACAAACGACTATAGTTTCTTAAATCAATAATCTTTCCTTAAGCTTAGTATAAATAAATTTATCATAATATTGAGTTTCTAATAAACACGAACTGAGTAAATTCTAAATAAGAGATAACTCATACAAAACTACAGAAATACATAATTTGAACAAAAAGAAAATTGATTGTACTGACTGACATTTTGTACATGAAATAATGAATTTAGTAATAAAACCTCACTACTTTTACAGTTAATCTTCTTTTCACGAGGTGCAGACGTCAATGGATAAAAATATCCGTTTCCATCTTTGTGCGTTCTAACTATAATTAATAAATAGCATATTTATATTATTGAGGTATAATTTACTACATCACTGAATATTTACTCTTACGAATTTGTACACTTTAAACTCTATAGTTGTAATATAGTCATTCTCTCCTCTAAAACTTAAAAAAACATTAATTTAAATCTTATATGCTTAGATATTAGTATTAATTACAATATTCGTGCAAAATTACGTAGCTCATTAATCACTCATATCCATCATTCAAACATTCACTCAGACAGGATAGATAACAAAGTGGTGAAAATAAAGAAATAGTGCATTCTAACTTTAACACTGCTAAATAAAATGATTCTTGATCCAGAAAACGTTTATCTCTGAGGCAAGCTTAATAAAAAAGAAATACCCATCTAGACCGCTTGGGCATCAAAACAAGAATACTATTCTCAAAAGATTTTTTTTTCCTAGTAAAAATCATGTGACTAGACTAGAATGACCAATCTATATATAGTAACATAATTACTGTAAAGAAGAGAAAACTGTCTTCATTAGTCAGCAGTAAAATTTAATAAGCAATGAAAATAACAAGACAAACAGAGTAAATAAATAAATTGAAGTAAAGCAATGTGATTTTCCAATAAATGAAATTCCTGGAATAAAATGTTTAAAGCATGTAAAATTCCACTTTATTACATAAACATGTGGATAGTCGTGTGTTCGATTTAGCAGTTATTCATAATTAACATGATTATTGGAATACCTTGTCCAGCCAGTTTCACTTCATCGCACTGCCATTGAAGTACGTGTGTGATTACTGATGGGTGTTAGGTAGTTGGCATTAACTATCAAGGGTAAACCCAATAAAATTTTGATCATTTGTTTGTGAAAATCAGTGGCATATGGCACTATGCGGGGTAGGCGTTATAACGAGGGTGTTAATACTCGGTGCTTTTTTGTTTTGTTTCTTGGTTTTTTTTTTGTTTTTTGGGTTTTTTTTCTTTCTTTTTATTACTTGTGTTTTTTGTTTGTTTGTATTTTTAATTTTTTTTGTTTTTTGTTTTTGTTTTTGATGTTTTTTTTGGGGGGGGTTGTTTGTTTTTTTGTGTGGAGATTTTTTTTGTTTTTTGTTTTTTTATGGGTTTTTTTGTTTCTGTTTTTGGGTGTGTTTTTTTTTCTTTTTTCTTTCTTTTTTTAGTTTTTTGTTTTTGTTCTTGTTTGTTGGTGTTTTTTTTTTTGTTTCTGTTTTTGGGTGTTATTTTTTTGTTTTTGTTTTTGTTTTTTTAAATTATTATTTGTTGTTTTTATTTTTTAAGGATTTTCAGGGAATAAACGGGGGTGACAATATAACGGGGGATGTCTCGAGGAGCACTGTTTGTAAGAATTTCATACCCTGGATATATTATGCACAGTCCATTTCATCCATTTCGTCCACATCATCTTGACCATTATCCGTCTCTAATGAAGCTATATCTAATTTGAGTGAGGTACTTCTCACTGAAACAGTGAAGCAGTGATCAATCTCGTAAATCCTATAAAGAATACAAATTTACGAGTTGGGCAAACTTGGGCCTGTGGACATACCAGAGGCGGGTCAGGTGTTTAAGAGGATTAAGCAGCCCCTGTCGACCGCCCACACCGGCCGTGGTCCCTTTAGCCCTATATCTTGATCAGGCAAATGTTTAATATGTAGACTAAGAACGGTCTAACAATAGGTATAAAAACACTTCATACTCCATTTAACTCGATGGTAGACTGTACTGGTGAATCAGATTGTTATAACGATCATACTATTCCTGAAATGCTGACTTTAAACGAGACTAAGGAAACTCCTGTAGTCATCGTACTGGTCAGTAGCCTGCCTCAATTTAAAAACTAACCATACTGTAAAACCATTAGATAAATTATGAAATATCAATGTATGTACATGTTTCATTTCTGTTATGAAATTGAATCAATTTGACTATTAATTTCTCATTTGTGAAAATTGTATCTCCATTTTTGCTTAAATATCATGGAAAGCAAGGGAGAAGTCATCATATGCATTACACAGATGAATCTGTAGACTTTTGGTTGTCAACTAAGTTGTGGTACACAATCACCAGATGAAGGTGATAACTGAATATTGTTACATAAATATGGAAAGTTGACGAAGTTGACTTCCTTACTACCTGCAAGAGAGTGTTCTGAAGTATGCTTGATATTAAGATATGTTAGCTTGTCATGGTAGATGTAAATAATAAACGTTAATGTTGCTGCCTCTGTTGTTGTTGTTTACATCAATAGATGAATCTTTCATTCATTTTCACCTATGAAACTCCCGTTCTTGAGTCCCTTGGGGACCCGGGTTAGAGTAGGTCCTCGGTATCCCTTGCTTGTCGTAAGAGGTGACTAAATGGGGCGGCCCTTTGGATGAGAAAGTAAAAATTGAGGTCCCGTGTCACAGCAGGTTTGGCACGATGAAGACCCCTCCCTGCTCAAAGGCCGTAAGAACGAGCATAACCCTAAATTTTGCAGCCCTTCGCCGGTAATGGTGACGTCTCCATATGAGTGTAAGATTCTCTAGCGGGACGTTAAACAATATACAACCAACCAGTTCTTGTCGATAGGTTTCTGACTTTTACCTCTACCGTTATTGTAAGGGACCATTATTACCTTATTCTAATGGAGAGTTTTGTAAAGAACAATAACTCTTCCAAGACTTTTAGGGAAGTGAAACAACTTCAATGTGATTTTTTTTAACTAACAGCCCCTATAATGGCCACACTCGAAAACCTTCTGAAGTTTGGACATAACATATAAGCATACATTTGGTGGTTGCATCCTTGATATCATAGTGTTATCTTTGAAAAAAAAAACAACGTGAGCAATGATAATTGAAATACAACGCATAAAAGTTTGTTAAGTTATTGCCTTATTGTAGTGTTCCATTATTGGATCATTAAAGAAGATAACATATCGATTTGGACTTTTCTGTTTTCACTCTTTCTTTCGCTCCTTTTCTTTTCAAATGAAAATGCAGTGCCTATTTCCAAATGAAAATATAGTGCCTACGAGGATTAAACATGTAACCGGTCATCAAGGGATGCTTGCTCCTCCAGAGCACCTAACACATATTCTTAGATTTCTTATATTTGTGTCGATCTTCATATCAATTCCAAAATGAATACAGCTGAATTAAAGATAAATGTAAGTAGTTATATTTATCATTAAACAAGAGAACAAATGAATTACACCTATCTGTAATTGAGTTACACCTGTCGTTAATTGAATTACAGAAACGTTTATGTGAATTATGTCTATCAAAATATACAGTTGATTTAAATATAGTACAACTAAAACATCCACAGAATTTGAACAGGGGTACAAATCAATTATGTATAGGTTTATTTCGTGTTATTGAAGATGATAAACTCTATCCCTCTTTAAGAGTGAGTTGAAAATGTAGGGAAATACACGGAGCAACAACCAGACTGAGAGCAAAGATAAAAGTCTTTTCAAAATCTGAATTATAAATACAACGTTAAATATTTTAACGAACGTGCTTAATACGATTATGGTCGCCCGCGTGGCGCAGTGGTTAGAGCGTCGGGCTCAAAGATCTGATGATCCTTGAGTCGGGGGTTCGAATCCCACTGTGGGACGTGGGTGCCGGTCTTTCGGATGAGACCGTATAAACCGAGGTCCCGTGTCGCAGTAGGCGGGCCTCCAGGGTAAACCAGAATAGGGATCAGGTGTTGACTAGTCCATCCTGCTGTGAGCCCTATGTGTTGATTTGGCATTCCATGGATGTCACCTCTGGTGTTGTCAGTATTCTTAATTTTGTCTACTTTAATATGACATTAGCTACTGCTTGTTCGAAGCAGATTTTTCATTTTGATGTTTGACTAGAATACGCCAAATTCTGTTTAAATATTGTAATATTTAAAGTAGTATTTGCACCAATTGCCATTAGCATATCTTTTCAAAAACGGTTAATTAAAAACTAATATATCAACAATGTCATTCATTAGGTTATAATTAGGAATAAATACAACTGTCTCGCAGAAAACTTTAAAAGTGAATGTTGTTTTCAAAAGAAATCGTTTAGGTAGGCAAACTGGAAAGAACTATTTACTTAATAATTCATATCTGCAAAAACTAATATTGTTTTCTGTTTCTCTTTCATCAATATATGAGCCTTTCTTTTATTTCTGTTATTTACATTGATTGTTTTTACTTGAACTTTTAATATACAGAATCTACTTGTAGTAAAGATTATTTTACCGTTTGAAAAAAAAGAACTTTGCGATCAACAAATAGAAAATGAAAATCAATGTTGCGAATCGCTAATTCTTCCCTCATTTGCTGTGGTTCAGAGTCTTAAATTGAGGCTCCTTTTCAGTTCTGGAGTTATAGTCGTACAAGTGATGATCTAACTTGTGCAACCTTTCTGATATGGACGTCTTCACAGAGATATATATTATATAAGTTCATGAGATCGTGTTATGTTTAAACTTCTAATTTAAGGTAAGCTTGGCTTAAATGAAGAAAGCAGTAAGGATAGTTGAAATTGTTATAACAAAATTATTAGAGATTGCGCATTGCTGTTAAAATGTCGTCTTTTTTTTGGTGCAGATGTTCCCGTATGTTGTTACTGCCGTCTTGGTAATAACACTGCAAGGTGAGCAGATTTTAAATTTCTTTGATTTCATTAAGGATACGTACTACATAGTGAAAATATATTTCTTCTTCTGTAGTTCGAATGTAAATATGACTAATGCAGGACCTCATGCGATGTTTGACTGACAATAGACGTCAACGTTAAAATTAAACGTCTTGAATTCATGTAAAATGGGTCAATTCACTTTCGCCATTGTTATCTTTCTATATTCATGTAACGATATTCAGTTATCACCTGTATGTGGTGATTGTGTTCCCCAACTTATTCGATAAGCGAGCGCATATTTTGCGCATGATCAACTGTTTAACAATAGTAAACTAATGAGAAATAAGTTAATTATTCAGGGAATCTCGTTTAAAGCAAGGAATTAGCAAGTTCTTTGATCTTTATAAAGTGGCTCAAGGTATAAGGTGCTATATAAATTTATTATTATTATTATTATTATTATTATCATCATCATCATCATCATCATCATCATCATCATCATTTTATTCACAAAAACAACCTTCCAATAGGTTTGAAGCTGTCCGACATGTTTAAAGAATTTATACCATTTTTGACTTCGAATGATTAAGCTTACCTGATCATGATAGAGGACTCACGATGATTTTACCGGTCAATGGGGGATGCTTATGCATCACAGACAACTGCGGGTCATGTTGGTCATACTCTTAATTTGTGGTTTTATAGGAATTATAAGACTGATCATTGTTCTTTGTCATAGTGATATTTGAATTTTGATTTTAGTTGCAAATGCAAATTGACCTTGTTAAATTAAATTCTTAATAGTCCGACCGGTTTTTGTATGCTGATTTGATTACGTATAACTTCATTCACCTGGCCAAGGTATCACGGTGGGTATGACTAGTCAACCGGGAATGCTTACTCCTCCCATTCTTCTATCTAACGTCTGATGTGTGTAGGGGTCCATGTTTCGGCTTTGTTTAGATTTATTAGGCTACTCACTTTTCGTTATCTTCTCTTTTTCAATCTGTAATTGATTGATTGTTGTTTTCCGTCACACTCAACAATTTTTAAATTATCTGGTGGTGTCCAGTTCTTTTTGATGGAGGAGAGAACCCAGATGTAATGTACCCGGGAAGAGACCACCGACCTTCCGAAAGTAAACTGGCAACCTTTCTCATATATATCGGCGCGAGCGAGATTCGAACCGGCGCCGACTAAAGGTGAGAAGTCTTGTGATTTTGAGCGCGATGCTCCAACCACTCGGTTACGGAGTCCCGTCTGTAATTGAAATCAAAGTGCAAAATTTATATCGTCCTATGTATCATCTTATCCGCTGGTTCTTCTTGTAATTCTTCATCATAAGCATTTTCGATATACTTACGTTGAAGTGATCATGCAGGAAGCATTGCAGACATTATGAGATATTTGTATCTCGTTATCTCTGTTTAATTTTATTCGTTAGCTTGACTGCTTCTGTGAATACTCTATCAAGATTGCCTTTGTAATAAAAAATGATATATTATTGATTTCATCGTAGAAGGGATTGAATGAAAAAAAAACTTACAAAGAAACACTCGTTTAGATGGTAAAAGAATTGTACTGTACCAGAAATCTATATTAAGTCAAATGCTGTCTGATGTGTTTCACATCAATTGATAGGCTGTACTTGTCACACTGATTCTGACTACGGATTACTCTGTTTACCTGATCGGAATGTAGGGTTCGCGGCGGGTGTGACCGGTCGACAGGGGATGCTTACTCCTTCTAGGCACCTAATCCCGCCTCTGGTATGACCAGGGGTCCGTGTTTGCCCATCTCTCTGATTTGTGTTTTCTATAGGAATAACGATATTGAATACTGTTAATCATCTTGGCCTTTTCATTTTTCAAAGGGACCGGTGCACCTTTCTGAAAAAAAAAAAATTCCAATTTTGGATGCTAAATATTAAAAATATAAATCAACCAATATTTGAACCTTCTGAATGCAAGGATATTAGCAATACTGTAACCTTAACGTTTTGTTATGTAAACAAAGACTTGAGTCTTTTTATGTTTACAAACAAACCATTGAAATGTTAATTTTGTAATTTAAAGCTTCTTGATTTTGCAGTCACAGATTTTAAGTTTTAAATGATACACATTTTACCTAAATAATACGTGAAATTTGATATATATATATATATATATATATATATATATATATATATATATATATATGCATTTATTTTAAAAGCAGCTCCGCGGGGCTCCGTGTTGTTAGAATAGATCCTCAGTACCCCTTGCTTGTCGTAAGAGGCGACTAAATGGGGCGGTCCTTCGGATGAAACCGCAAAAACCGAGGTCCCGTGTCACAGCGGGTGTGGCACGTAAAAGATCCCTCCCTGCTCAAAGGCCGTAAGTGCAGGGCATAGGCCTAAATCTGCCCTTTAGCGGCAATGGTGACGTCTCCGTATTAGTGAAAGATTCTCGAGGGGGACGTTAAACAATATTTAATCAATCAATATTTTAAAAACTTTGTAAACAATAACGTACCTCTATCTTTCAAAACAAATAATAAACTCTCTACAATGAGCTTCTGTTACAATATATTACCTTAGTTTTTGTGAAACTTTTCAAAGACATTAGACAGGAGATTTTGATTATTAAGAACGGTGATCCAGTCCTTTTAAATGATTGGACTATATTTTCAAATGATTGGATGGATCAACATCGACCGGGATGCTTACTCCTCCGAGGCACCTGATCCCACCCCTGGTATATCCAGGGGTCCGTGTTTGTCCAACTCTTAATTTTATATTCCTTGTAGGAATTATGAAATTGATCGCTGTTCGTTATGATAACCTTTACATGGATATGTTCAGAAAAGAAGTACTGAAAATACATTTCAACCAGGTTAATTACTGCTGTAGTGTATATGTTTTTGTTCATCGTTAATCGTGCGTCGGTCGGTAAACTTTTGACCATTTACATCTTTTTGGGAAAGGCTACCCCAGTTTCACCTAATTTAGAAATAGGTTGGTTGTATATTGTTTATTGTCCCGCTAGAAAATTTTTCACTCATATGGAGACGTCACCAATACTGGTGAAGGGCTGTAAAATTTAGGGTTATGCTCGTTGTTATGGCCTTTGAGCAGGGAGGGACTTTTATCTGCTGTGACACGGGGCCTCGGTTTTGGCGGTATCATTTAAAGGACCGCCCAATTTAGTTGCGTCTTACAACAAGCCAGGGGTGCTGAAGATCTATTCTAAGTCGGCTCCCCACGGAAACAGTCACCTCGATTAAGGCAAGTTGATTATATATTAAAAACGCATTATATGCAAGCGCGGATCTAGAAGGGGACTTGACCCCCTGGAATTTCCAGCTGAAGGAAAATATACTCCTCTTTCACCCAAGCATCGCATTTAATATTGTTTCATCAACTTTCTAGATCAACTTTTTTCGCTCACTGGGTACGATTTCAAAATTCAAGGTCATAATATAATAATTATGAAAGTTACCATACCGCTTAATAAATAAATAAATAAATAAATATATATATATATATATATATAAATATATATATATATATATATATATATATATATATATATATATATTATTGATACCGGTCACGGTAGCTCAATGGTTAGATCGTTCGCTTCGTAACCAGAATGTCGTGAGTTCGAGCCCCGCTCGTGCCATGTCCGCGTCAAACCTAAGAAGAAAAATAGGTAGCGATTGCTCCTTCGCCAAACGCTAGGCATTTAGAAGTGAGAATCAGGGGTCTTTCTGATATGAACTTAAAAATGGAGGTCCCGTGTCTCGGTAGGCGTTGGCCTGCTACGGCCCTGAGCGCTAGGATAGGTCTAAATTTATGGTTCATATGGAGACGCCACCATTACCGGTGAAGGGCTGCAAAATTTAGCCCTATACTTGGCGCTTATGGCAGGGAGGCATCTTTAACGGGGCCTCGGTTTTTTGCGGTCTCATCCGAAGGACCGTCCCATGTAGTCGCCTCTTACAACAAGCTAGTGGTGCTGAGGATCTCTTCTAACAACCCGGATCCCCCCGGGTTATAGTTATATATATATATATATATATATATATATATATATATATATATATATATATATTAAAATTCTAAAGTTAAAATGAATTGTTTATTCTAACAAGAAATTGTTTTTAAGTATATAAGGGACTGCATTTGCCAAATCTGACAGATATAATAAAGCATCACTCACAAGAACGACTTTAAAACGAAAACCCTATGCGCATCAAGCCAAGAACTTTCCTTGAAAATAATGGGTTCAAATGCCCTTAAAGGTATTTTGTCGGAGTAAGAAAATTATTTACTTTTATTCATACAACTTTAGCATGCGATTGGCACAGGTTCATATGACATATGTGTACATGTATCCCCTCTTTTCCAATAATCCATCAGTCAAACTGCATTTGGTTTTTAATTTTCAGACACGAATGATGCGTTTCAAAACTCAATTTAAGCTAGTCAGAAACTCCATGGAATTCGCATATAAAACATTGCTTATTTTATAGTAGATGTGATGGAGTTCAAAAACACATTTAAATTAGTTTTAATTAGCGTTATAATATATAGATATATATGCAAGGTGACCAGTGATTATTCTATTGAAAATACATCACGTTTGTTTACGAATTTGATTTTAAAATAAAAAGGGATAATAACGTTATCAATGTTTAGACTTTACGGATGTCTCGGTAATCTCGCATTTGCTCGCGAGACTTGTTCATTTTCTTTGAGTCATCAAATAAATATATGACTACGAGTTGGGCAAACGCCTAGATCATACTAGATCAGGTGCCTAGGAGCAAGGATCCCTTGTCGACCGGTTACACCCACCGTAAGCCCTACATTTTGATCAGATGAACAGAGTAATCCGTAGTCAAAATCAGTGTCAAAAAAAAACAAAACAAAAAACAACAGCAACAAAAAAAAAAAAAAACAAACAAAAAAAAAAAAAAAAAAAAAAAAAACAAACAAAAAACCCCACAAAAACAAAACAAAATATGATACAAATTGATAAAAAAGAATGTCACAATTATTTTTGATATCTATTCCACATTTAGCGATATATGAAAAGGCTAGGACAAGGAACAGTCATCAATCTCATAATTCCTATAGAAAGAGAGATGGGCAAACACGGACCCTCGGGCATACCAAAGATGCCATTAGGTGCCTAGGAGAAGTAAGCATCCAAACGACCGCCCCATTTAGTCACCTCTTGCGACAAACAAGGGTTCTAAGGACCTATTCTAACCCGGATCCTCATGAGGCTTTACCAAGAGAATTCATAATTATAAAGGGATGGAATGTGAAATGGCTGTCGACATGCTTCATGATCTCTATGCCAATTCCGTGAGGACCCGTTTTAGAATAGTACCTCAGTACCCCTTGCTTATCATAAGAGGCGACAAAATGGGGAGGTTTTTTGAATAAGACCGCAAAACCTGAGATCCTTTTTCACAACAGGTGTTGATCGATAAAGATCCCTCATTGTTCAAAAGCTGTAAGCGCCAAGCATAAGACTAAATTCTGCAGCCCTCCACCGGCAATGGTGACGTCTCCATAGGAGTGAAAGAAAATTCTCAAGCCGGATGTTAAACCATATACAATCGATCAAACACACCAATGTAGAGGATAACAAAACAACAATAGTCATGTCAAAGAAAGAAGAAAAGAGATTCAAATCATGCTGAAACATTTCACCGACAAATTATACGGTGTAAAGGTAAATAAAACGAACAACAAACACGGATCTCTGGGCATTCCAGAGGTGGGATTATGTGTCTAGAAGGGTCACACCCACCTTGAACCCTGTATCTTGATTAGATAAACGAAGTAAAAATCAGATTATAGAGAACAACTTAACAGTTGGTATGAAACACGTCAGATAGCATGTGTTCCAGTGTACAGGTTGTACTGGCGAATTAGATCGGTATGACGACAACAGAATTTGCGAAATTTTGATTTAAACGAGACGGTTGAATTCCTTGTAACATCAACTAATTTGCCAATAGACTACCTTTAAAAATTGATCATAAATTCCGCAGAGAATTACTGGTAAATGTTGGCCTGGTTCCTGTTTGTATACCAGCCTGGACAGCTCAGTGATTATAACACCTGACTAGTAGTGCAAGGGTTTCGAGTTTGATTCCTGGTACAATCAAACCAAGAATATCAGTCTAGATAGCTCAATAGTTAGCACACCTGATAAGAAGTGCACGTGTACCGGACTCGGTTCTCTGTTATGTAAGGACTTATTGCCTTCTCGTTACATTTCTATCAATATAAACATTCCAGTATTACACAGATTAGTACCACAGATTAGTCGTGATAATTCAGTTTGATATGCTTACACTTTGTCCGTGTTGATTATCTGTGTTCAATATGTAGGACTGTGGAGTTTTAGAGATCTGGTTTGACCTTATTGATAGTAAACAGAAAAATATAACCTGGGATCTGAAGATTTATGATGAAGTCCGGACGTTTGGGGGGGGGGGGTTCACTCCCTATTATAGTACTACTCCTATAAATACCCAGTAATAATAAGACTGTACTGCAAATCATATTTTTATCTAATATATATATATATATATATATATATATATATATATATATATGTGTGTGTGTGTGTGTGTGTGTGTGTGTGTGTGTGTGATTTTTCATGGGAGACTTAAATATAATCACAGAAAAAAAGATAGATTTATTATATATCGTTTTACAACCTGCGAGCATATGGGGACGTCACCATTACCGGTGAAGGGCTGCGAAATTTAGGCCTATGCTCAGCGCTTATGACTTTTGAGCTGGGGGGGATCTTTATTGTGCCACACCTACTGTGACACGGCCGGGGTCTCGGTTTTTTAAGTTCCATCCGACTGATTGATTATTTGTTTGTTTTACGTCCCGTCGAAATTTTTTCCACTCATATTGAGACGTCACCAGCTGTAGGTGAAGAACCAGGAATTTAGACCTATGCTTAGCGCTCAGGGCCATGGCAGTGAGGGTTCTTTAGCGGGCCAACGCCTACCGTGACACGGGACCTCCGTTGTTAGGGTCATATCCGAAAGACCCGTGATTCTCACTTCTAAATACCCAGCGTTTGGCGAAGGAACAATCACTACCTATTTTTCGTTTTAGGTTTGACGCCGCCATGGCACGAGCGGGGCTCGAACTCAGGACCTCCCGGTTACGAAGCGAACGCTCTAACCACTGAGCTACCGCGAACGGTTCCATCCGAAGGACCGCTCCAGCCTATTCTAGCCCGGATCCTTTGAAAAACCATTCGACATACCGATCGGATTTAGACATATACATAATTGATTAATTATTTACTGTTTAACGTTCGGCTCGAGAATTTTTCACAGATATGGAGACGTCACCGGACTGCAATTTAGGTATATGTAAGGGTAATGATGTCCTATTCTAACCCGGATCCCAACGGGCATAGACAATCCCGCGACATAACTAGTAACATGTACACCGTAACTATATTGTGATGTCATATAGTGTGAAGCGTGTTTGCTAAAACCTACATCATGCCAATCGTTCTCGGGACAGTAAACTACAAAAAGGCGCTTGGAAAGAAGTCATCCTTTTTGAAGCATTATAATTCAGAACATCACAGTAATGCCGAAGTTCAGTATCAAACAACATTGACATCATCAGAAATACCATCACCGTCCCTTCCACGCAGGCTTAATTAAGCAAATTCAACAAATTCACGACTACAACATCCAGATCCTTGAACCAGTTGTGGTCATTCTCTGTGGGAAACAGAATATTCCCCTCCAAGGGCACAGAGATAACACCACAAGTGATACCTCGAATAAAGGCAATTTTCTCGCAATAGTACAACTCTTAGCAAAGCACAACAAACAGCTCTCCTCTCATATACAATCCGCGAAAAGGAATGCCGCATACACAAGCAATACAATTCAGAACGAGGTTATACAAGCATTACGGAATCACATCATCAACAAAATACTGGACGGTTTATATGGGAGGGGCTTTTATTCCATCATAGCCGATGAAGTAACCGACAAATGCACAAAAAGAATTGCTTGTTTTGTGTCTTAGGCTTCTGGCACCCTGCCGCCGTCAAGAAGGAATTCATTGATTTTGCAAATATAGGGAGGTCTACTGGTGAAGCGATTGTAAATAAGCGTCTAGAGATCCTCCAAAGAACTGGGGTTCCGATCGAGAACATACGCGGACAAGCCTACGACGGTGCTTCAGCTATGGCTTCAGAGAAATTAGGATGCCAGGGACGAATAAAGTCCGTTAACAAATTGGCTGTCTTAACACACTGCCGGAACCACGTGTTAAATCTAAGCATTGCGGCAGCATGCCAATTACCGGCGGTAAGGAATATGATAGATATTCTCAATTCAGTGTTCATTTTCTTTGGTACATCCCCTTAAAGACTGACTCCTATTTACGCTTGCTTTATCTATCAAGAGATTATACAAATCAAACGCTAAAATTAACAATAACTTCAATCCCCAATTAATACTTACATTACAGTAATTTTTGAATGAAATCATTAAAAAATATATTTACATTAATCCCGCAAAAAACGATTGTATATTTTAAAAACCCATTTCAGGACAGACAGCGCTCTTATGCGGCCTGTAATAAACTTTGAAAATGTTCAGCACAAGTCGTGTTCGTGCCCCTTTGTGAGTAGAAGATATTTAGCGAAGTATAGGCCTATAGTATTTTCAACCAATAAGTTCTAGAGGGTGAGCTACGCGGATTGCAGAAAATCTCTCCTTACTTTAAACATTTTCAACAAGAACAAGATGTCACTTTGCATAGAAACTGTCCTTAAACTTATTGGCCGAAAGAAAAAGTGGGTGTGGTCAAATACAACGACGAATAATTTACATCGGGATCAAAATCTAGAAATAACCTAAACTATATTAACTCAAGAAATACAACTCCTTCCAAGAGTTGTCTGTCTTGGGAAGCAGAAGACACTTGCTATATTGGATGCCAAAGCTGAAAGAACTCTTATTTTAGGTATGCCTGTATTTGCTGGTGCTTAGCAAAAGCGGTATTTGAGACTTTTTTACTCATCTTAGGTCAGCACTGGCACTAGAGAAGTCTAAAGTTTTACAAAAATGTTTGTGCCCCGGTGACATGTAGCAATATATTTGGGGGGCGGGGGGGGGGGGGGGGGGGGGGGTGTTGAAATCCATGGACCGCAAGCATCCTTATGTAGAGTAGATTCCAGTTTGTAGACACAATGATCTCAGATGGGGCTACAAAAATACGGACATGCAGATGATCTCACAGATGGTGGCTATACAAAAATATGATTATGCAAATCATCTCGGACGGAGGCTACACAATTATAGACATGGAAAGGGTCGTGTGAGTAGTAAGGCCCAACAAGTGTCTGTCATACACCTTTTCTATAAGAATCACAATGATTATTGGTATAGACAGTTAAATTAATTTAAGCTGTATTTATTTCAAATATCAAAAACATGATTAAATACATATCATCAAGTCTTCTTAAGAACCACAGTGGTTGTTGGTATAAATAGTTGAATTAACATGCACACATCCTCACGAAGTGTACATTCACTTGTGTTCATACCATAACTTCTGAGGTAATGAGAGTTACAGAGGAAAAAAGTGTTTTCTTCTAAGAAAAAAAATTTCTTTTAAATTCATTTTTCAAATGTACTTTCAAGTTTATTCATAACATGGCTCTTGGGGTTCATCCTGGGGTCAAAAGTTCACAAGATGATTCTTGGGTTCAGCGTAGAGTTATGTGTTTGTTCACAACATGATTCTGCGGGTCACAATTTAAGTCTTTTATTAGACAAATCATTTGAAGACGTGCAGTTAAAGATGTTAATTTGTTCTCACAGTACAATATCCCACTTAAACACAACCCATTAAGATTGTTCTTAGAAATAATTGTGAATTTATTTACATTGTATACAACTTAACAAAAGTGAAATCAAGAAATTATTATGCATCAAATAAAGTGTTGAGGGATAAATATCTAATTAACTACTCTGATTATTGAGAACTATTGATAAATATTCAAATTAACTAGCCCCATGGGCACCTGCTCTACAAGACATTGACAAGCTCAGATCCATAATTTACTATCCCCAGAGCATCGAGCTATCAATTACTGTGTGAGTACTTATTTTAGGGTACTGAAAATTTGGCAAAATTATTTTTGATGTAGTATTTGGTGTATTCATGGGTTAGCACATGTTGTATGTTGATAATGTATAAATAGCAATTTTCATATATTAGTACAATCATTAATTAGCAGTCTTGCTATACCAAAAGTGCTAAGATATCAATCCCACTAAATTTACTACATAAGCAGGGTTTCAAGCTCTGAGGTAATTTTGGAGTCATGGAGATATGTACTTTTTGTCACCTAGTTACTTTTCATCCCCCAGGGAGTGTTTTCTGCATGATGTACAAGCAACATAACTGTGTCACATTGCAGTATAGCGGCTTTTGTTTGTCTTATCATTGGTACATGTATCTTCTGCAAACACCTCATAGGCTTAATTGATACATCTCAGCCCTACATCTGTGATGCAAATCTTGGTTTTTATTGCCCCTGAGATCAGAGGTATATTGCATTTTTTCCTGTCTATCATTCTGTCTGAAACTTTAACCTTTTTAATAACTTTTGAACAGTAAATGCAAGCAGTTCAATATTTCACATTCATGAGTATTTCTCTTGACATGACCTTTTCATTGGCACCAACAATTTTTTTACCCTATGACCTTTGACCTTGGTGTTTGACCTACCTGTTAAAAACTTGAACCTTGGCCATAACTTTTCAATGATAAATACTAGGGCTTTGATATATCACGTGAGTATTCCTTGTGACAAGAGGTTTCCGTTCATACCAAAATGTTTGACCTTGTGACCTTTGTTTTTGACCTACTTTTTAAAAAACTAACTTTGGCCATAATTTTTAAATGGTAAGTATTAGAGCTTTGTTGATGTACTCTCTCATATCACAACAACCTTGAGTTGACAGGTGTAATCTATGCCATTATCTATCATTTTGATATCATGCCAGTAATGACCGAATTGCTAAATGTCAGGTAAAGATAAAGAACAATGATCTGGTGGATCATATTCTGTTGGTATCTGATGGTGACAATGCGAAATGTCAACACAGTTGTGATAAATCTCTGTTGCACAAAAATCAACATGGTCTCTACACATCACTTGGATGCCATAATTGTTGTTAAAGTAAAATTTAAAGCAAACTGAAGTCTAGAATTTGTTATCAGTGCATCAAATCGAATGCCATGAATTGAGGTGCACTGCACAGCCCTATGTTTGACCTTCTTTCTAAAATTTTTACCATTGGCATGGCCATCATTGGAATCTGCTATTATCGTGGGCATTTAGGTTTCACAAACACATCTTATTTAGCCTTGGTTCTTCCACACATGACCTGTAAAAGTTCTTTCTTTTTTATTTTTTTTTCTCTTGACAAAAGGTAATGAATGTCATTGTTTTCTTCCAGAAGCCTGACCTGTCCTCTTAGAGTGATGCGTGTCAGTGATTTTTCCCCAGAATCTTGTCCTGGTGGAGGTAATCTGCCTCTTGACCAGCAGCACTGTTATCTACTGTACCTCAAGGCCACGCTCACAGAGGAGTTCTGACTTACCATTTCTAAACAAAGTAAACTCATTCCTTACGTTGGTTTGTCTCTCGTACCCCAGGACTACAGCAGTGGTGGACAATGTCCTCATCTATTAAGTGACCATGAAGTCTCACCCACCCTTCAGTACAGGGTTTATTGTAGGTGCTATTTGTTCTACATAGGAATTACCTGTCGAGACTCTTGACATTTACCAGCTGGCAACATCTGTAAATTGATCATTTCAGCCTCATTTATGTTCTCAATTTGGAGGTAACTTATTGCTGGAATGTTTTAGGGACTTGTATGAAGAGGAGTGTAAGAAGACAGAGGAAATTTTCTGAACTCATCAGCCCGTCATTGCCTGCTGGTGGAGACTGTACACTGTGATAGACATTGCTGTGATCTTGCTGAGGTGTAACCATCAGTGGATGGTCTAATTTGTCCTATGAAGAGTCAGAGAAGTATTCATTTTTTATACGCTCATCACAGACGGCATGTACCAGTATTATGGTATGGCATTGTCCATCCATCCGTCTGTCTGTCCGGACCTTGTAGGCAAAATCCAAAATGAACCATAAGCTCCAGGATCTTACAACTTGGTACGGTTAATCACCATGATGAGAGGAGGATGGCTATTGTTTTTCAAGGTCAGAAATCAAATGTCAAGGTCATAGTATCTTTTAAAAGGAAAAGCTTGTAGGCAAGATACAGACCAAATGATAGGGGTTAGGATTGTTGAACTTAATATACAAGGTCAAGGTCGTGGTATCACTTTGTAGGAAAACCTTGTAGGCAGGATACAGACCGAACCATTAGTGCCACGACCTTCAAACTTGGTACATGTACACCTTATACTAAACAGAGGATGTCTATTGTTTCTCAAGGTCAAAGGTGAAGGTCTTAGTATCATTTAGTGGAAAATTCTCATTTCTGTCACATATCATTCTCAAAGATAATTAGATAATTTTTTTCTGGCAAACTCCTCCCATAGTTTTCAAGTGAGGACCTTCTTACAGAGTGTATGTTATAAAGAGGTTACATAATATGTCTGGTTAACTCCTCTTACAGTTTTAGGTGGGGATGCGGGTTGTTAGAATAGATCCTCAATACCCCTTCCTTATCGTAAGAGGCAACTAAATAGGGCGGTCCTTCGGGTAAAACCGTAAACACTGAGGACCTGTATCACAGCAGGTGTGGCACTTAAAAGATCCCTCCCTGCTCAAAGGCCATAAGCGCCGAGCATAGGGCTAAATTTGCAGTCCTTCACCAGCAGTGGTGATGTCTGCAAACCAGAAAAAGATTCTCGAGCGGGACATTAAACAATATTTAATCAATCAATCGCTGGCAATGGTGATGTTAAACAATAAACAATCAATCAATCAATCAATCAATCAATCAACCTTGTACAGTTTTTAAGTAAGAATCTTCTGACAGAGTGTATATCAGGGTATTGAAGATGTGCAAGTAGTAGAATTTTTATTTTCTTAAATTTTTGAGAAATTTACATGTTCTTGCACTTAGAACTGAAAAAATATTACATAGAGCCTATATGTTCTCGTCATACGAGCATGAAGGCAGATATTACAGTCCTTAGACTATATGAATCAGAATGCAGCACTTGTTATGTGATGTTAGATAATGCTGTTTGAATACTTTCAGTATGGTCATTAGTCAAAGACCTTAGTTTATAACTGCATATATTGTTCCAGTGTACATATAATTACACAAGTACATTTCATGTACCCAACTCTAAAAACGCATTTTTAGGTCACCTGAGTTTTTCAGGTGATCTACTGCTATTGATTTATGTCCGTTGTCGTGTGCAGTCCATCAACACTTGAACATTTCTAAATGCCCATCTGTAGTGGGGACGTATTATAGTGCAGTGATGTCTACTTTGCTCCGTCCATTTGTGGTTTCCTGTTTCCATTTTCATTTCTATGTCACTTAACAAACTGAGAGTTACGGAGTAGTTCTATTATGGGTCACTCTCAGTCATGTTTCAATTTTGATCCACTTTGACCTCTCTTGCAGGTGTTTTCCACTTTATATGAAATTTACATGATTTGTCCATCTAACTCTTACCACAGTTTTCAAGTGAAGACCATTTTATTTCACAGCTTTATCATGGCTGACACTAACCTTGAATAAAATTATACAATACATGACTGATGAAAAACACCCTACGTAAGCTTGTGATCGGAATATTATAGACTGTTTCTGTTACTCTTGTTAACTGACCCTGTTCTTTTCAAATTAGGTATGAAGAATATTTCGGACAAGGGGGGGGGGGGGGGGGGGGGGGGGGGGGGGGGTTGGCATATATTGTAAATTTTAGGATTCCTCCACCTTGTTCTGCAGGACCTTAGGAGTGGGACAGAGGTTCTGATTCAAGGGTGAGGCCAAACATGGCATCAATTGTTTATCTGTTGAACATTTAAATAGCTTCTCCATTAATGCCTTTGATACTAAATTAAAACTAAATGGATATCTAAAAGGTGTAATTAACCCTTTACCAAAATTGTAAATTCATGATCCCAATGGTAGGGGTATTAGTCTGAAGGTGGGACTTAAATGGTCTTTGTGATTTATTGTCTTTACATTTGAAAGACCTCTTAAATTAATGTGATATTACTAGTATATAAACGACTGATAAATACATATTTAAGGAAAAGCAAAAAGGCATGTACCAAAATTGTAAATTTCGTAACCCCAGAGTGTAGAGGTTACACGTCTAGGCGAGGGTCAACAAGCTCATATTCTGTGGTAATCCATTACATCTAATAAACTTTTTCATTTGTTGACACTAGATAAAAAGTAAAATGAATATTCATGAGGAGAAGAAAAGGGTTCCCATCTGAATGCATCATTATTATGTATTAATTCATTGCCTCTCAGTCAAGGTTGGGCTGTATGACATGGCCAATATAGGAAAATTATTATAAGATTTTGTAGCCCTAGTGATACCTGTAACTAATACTCAGGTGACTGATAAGGCCTGTAAGTCTCATGTTTATAATTCATCATGAAACAGATAACGAGCTGGTTCACTGTCAAAGTCCTGATAAAAATTTGAATAGGGTTTTTGCACAAAATTGTACTTACCTTTCTGATTCCAGGTCAATCTAGCACTCATTGCTACTTTGGTTTTTTAGCTTCCTGGGCCTCAAAAGATGGTGGTACCTTGACTGCAGGAGCATTCCCTGTCTCTTAAAAGCTGAAGTAGCCTAGGATATCTTGCAAGCCAATCCATTTCTGGAAACAGTCCTCAGTTTTGAGCTGGTAATGTTTTTTTTTAGCTCACATGAGGTATAAGGTCAAATGAACTTTACTGGTCACCCTTGTTTGTTGTCAGTTTGTTTGTCAGTCTGGTTGTCTATAAATGTTACACATTTTCAACTTCTTTAGAACCATTTAACCCAATTTCAATCAAACTCAGTGTAAAGCATCCATATTTAAAAGCATTCAAAACTGATGTTTGAATCCTGGTCCTGGGAGGTAGTGTGTTTGAATCCTGGTCCTGAAAGCATGATATAATCATACTGATGGTGTGAAGAGGTAGTCCTTAATATGAGAATAAATTTTGCAGGGTGGCAGTTACTGGAAATGTCCAGCTGATTGACGAAAATAATTTTCCTGAGATTCTGACATATTTAAGATATGGAAACATCAACTGCTATAGAAAATGTCAGGTTTGTTAATGAAATTATGTAAAGTATTCATGTTTTGCCCCCACCATGAAATGACTGGGGCAAAAAGTGTTGGCCCTTTCCATCATTCTGTTCTTCTGTCATTTTATCAGAATTCAATTTCCATTCATTATCTCAGCTATTGATGTACATATTCAACTGAAATGTGGTATATAGATACATCATGAGAATATCCAAGTAAAGTTCTTCATTGTTCTGAATGAATGATTTTTGACAGAGTTGTGCCCCTTGGACTTGGACAGTTTTAAATAATTCATGTCTCCACTCATTCTACTCCAAGCAAACAAAGTTTATGGGGATATACTGGAATTACCTATTCTGTTAATAGATATAGTTTGTCCAGAGTATATCAACAGATTTAATTAAAACTCTGTGTATATCACATATGAATAATGAAGTTGTGAAACTAATGTTTTAACCTTTTTAATATTTTTTTTAAGGGAAGGGGTGTTATGTTGTCATTCGCAACAGTATATCTTAAAAACCATTTAGTCTTCAACAAGCACAAATTCACTGTTTTCCACCACACAGTGTGTCATACAGAGGTATCTGTCCATTAAGGAGATTTCCTGTTATTTTAGTCATATATAGACTCTTTGAATTGAAAATTACTACATAACCATTACACAAGGTCAAAGATCATGGTATCGAATGGAAGATCTTGCTATGAGGAATTTATATACGAAGTATGAAAGCCCTACCTAAAACAGTTCAGGAGACATTACCTAGGATAACTTTTCTTACCAGTAGGTCAATATCTCATCAAAGTTACATTGTCAAAACGTTGGTACCAAAAGAAATGCCTTGTCACAAGGAATGCATACATAAAGAGATATCACTCACAGTTCAAAGGTCAGCTGCAAGGTTAAACTTCAACAGGGTCAAAGTTTTGCGATTTGGATGGAACTTCAAGGTCAAGAGGTCTAACATCATTTTATCAAAGAAAGTGTCTTGTCTTAAGGAATCTACATAAATAATATGAAATATGAAAGTTTTACCACAAATAGTACTGGAGAGATGACCTTGGTTGGGTTTTGTCTAAGTAGGTCAAACTCCAAGGTCACAAGGTTAAAAACTTTGGTACCCAAAAGAAATGCACATATGGAATATAACAGCCCTATCTACCACTTACAATTCAAGTTCTGGTCAGCAAGGTTCACGTTTTGGTGAAAGTTTTGAAATTTATATCGAATTCCAAGGACAGGATCACAAAGTCAAAGATAATGGTATAAAATATAATGTCCTGTCATAAGGAATATATATATATATATATATATATATATATATATATATATATATATATATATACACCTAACAATCCTACTTAAAATTGTTCAGGAGATATTGCCCAAGATAGGTTTTTATGCTTCCTGAAAAGTCACTCATAACATATGCATGTAAGTGTCCCTTATTTTAACACTTTGTGATATGAAAGTCCACATCTCGTATACCTTTCATTGGAAATTGATCATAATTGATCACAAATATTTCTTGTGACAGGGGATTTTTAGACCAAGGTCATTTTGGAAAGATCAAGGTCACTCAGAACATATACCTTCTATAACAAAAAAAAAAATAAAAATCCTTATTTCAACAGTTTTTGTACAAGTATTGATCAGTTATCACACAAATTAGTAAATGGCTTACACAAAAAGGTTACTTCATGTCATTTGGTAAAGGTTAAGGTCACTTACAACATTGACCTTGTGTATCTAGAAAAAAAAAACCTTCAAATATTTCAACAGTAATTGATCATGGTGCCATTCTTATATGATATATGCAGTTTGGGGAGCATCCATCTATTTTACTTATATTCTAGTTTTAAAATAGGCCAAACTTTAAGGTCTAAGTCAGAAGGTTAAAACCTTTGGTGCTGTAAGAAAGGTCTTGTCACATATAATGTCTACATATGAAATATGAGAGATATACCACTTACAATTGATTGATTGATTGATTGATTATTAATTGCTTTCCGCCACACTCAACAATTTTTCAGTTATCTGGTGGCGTCCAGTTTTTGTTGGTGGAGGAGAGAACCCAGATACAATGTACCTGGGAAGAGACCACCGACCTTCCGCAAGTAAACTGGCAAACTTGCTCACATAACGCCGCGGCCGAGATTCGAACACGCGCCAACAGAGGTGAGAGGCTTTGTGATTTTGAGCCCGATGCTCTAACCACTTGGCCAGGGAGGCACTTACAATTAAAAAGTTGGTAGGAAGGTTAAAGTTTAGGTAGACGTACAGGACAGGGCAATATATCTCCCCCTCTTTCCCCCGACCATAGTCGCAGGAGTTTAAAAAAAATGAATCTGCACAGCTGAGGAACATTTGCATTTGATTTAATGTATCTTTGCTACACTTGAAAATAATTTGTTTAAGTTAATTTCTTGTATATTCCCATATAAAACTTTTTGACCTCCTACTGTGGCCCCACCCTACCTCAGGAGCCTGTGAATTGAACAAACTTAAATTTTCACCATCAGAATATATTTTCATATTAACATGACTAATTATGGTCCTGCTGTTGTTAAGATGGATATTTTTAAAGCTCTTTTCCTATACATGTATGTCCCCATGTAAAACTTTGATCGCCTAATGTACTTCTACCCCACCCCGGAGGCCACATCAATTTAACAAAACTTGGACCTGCACTAGCTGGGGATACTTGCAAATTGATGTAATTCATTGTGACCTTTTCGTTCTTGAGATATTTCCTTTATATCCCCAATTAAAACTTTCATCCCGAAATGTGGTCCCCCCTACCACCCCCACCCCCGGGACCATCATTTGAACAAACTTGAATCTACAGTATGTCAGAAAATTTCCACATCTATTTCATTTTTTCTGGCCAAGTGGTTCTTGTTGAAAAGATTTTTAAATGACCAATTCTGTTTTTTGCTTTTTCTTGATTATTTCCCCATGAAAGGGGGCATGACCCATGAATCCCCTTCATTGAAGGATGATTTGTACCAAGTTTTGATTGAAACTGGCCAAGTGGTTTTGGGGAAGAAAGTAAAAATGTTAGGTGTTAATAACAACAGACAAATATCGATTGGAAAAGATCACCTTGGCTCCAGAGTCTGGTGAGGTAATAAAAATAAACTTTCCAAAATCAGAATTATAATGTTCTCACTATAAACATTAAGTACAGCATTTCAGTACAGAATTACTAGGAAATGTTGTAGTGGTTTCAGCTATTTGTACCATGGACCTGGATAGCTCAGTGGTTAGAGCATCTAACTAGGGTCCCAAGATCAATTTCTGGTCCGATCAAACCATGGATATCACTCTGTACAGCTCAGTGATTAGAGCACCTGACAGTAATACCGGGGTCTTTGGTTTGATTCCCAGTCCAATCAAACCATGGGAACCAGTCTGTATAGCTCAGTGGTTAGGGCACCTGATTAGTAATCCATGGGTTTCGGATTCAATTCCCAGTTGAGCCATACATTTTTTCCTTCCCATTACATTTACATATAAAAAACAGATTACACTTTGTCTGTGTTGATTTTTTAGGAGTGTGGAGATCTAGATACGTGGTGTGACCTTACTGATGATAAACAGAAGACTGTGACCTTGGATTTGAAGATCTGTGATGAAGTCCGGACATTTGGGGCCAATCTCTGTTACAGTACTAGATATGTAAGTAAGTACTCAATAATAATGCAAGATTGTACTTTAAATCATGTTTATCAATGGTATTTACATTGTTCAATCAACAAATAGAATAATGTTCAATTAGTAGTCTATCACCCAAAAACAAGTACATGTATGTGCGTATATGGAAGTACTCAGTAGTGGATGTACTATAATTCAGGACTACACACAAAATACTGACTTTGAAAGTGAAATTCTTAAGTACTTCACAGTAACTGATTTACCTTCATTAAATTGTGTTTCATATGTTTAAAAGATTGCATATAAAATAGATAAATAAAATGTATAATTATCAAATTAGTCATCAAAAGATTGTAAACAGATAATTACTAACACAGTCAAATTAGTCCACAAAAGATTGTAAACAGATAATTAATAACACAGTCAAAGTAGTTCATAAAAGGCTGTAAACAGATAATAAAAGTCAAATTAGTCCACTAGAGATTGTAAACCGATAATTAATAACACAGTCAAATTAGTCGACAAAATAGTGTAAGCATATAATTAATAACACAGACAAATTAGTTCACAAAATATTGTAAACAGATAATTAATAATACAGTCAAATTAGTCCACAAAAGGCTGTATGTAGTTATATAATTAATAACACAGACAATTTAGTCCACAAAAGATTGTAAACAGATAATTAATAACACAGTCAAATTAGTCCACAAAAGATTGTAAACAGATAATTAATAACACGGTCAAATTAGTCCACAAAAGATTGTATACAGATAATTAATAACACAGTCAAATTAGTCCACAAAAAATTGTAAACAGATGATTAATAACAGTCAATTAGTCCACAAAAGATTGTAAACAGATAATTAATAACACAGTCAAATTAGTCCACAAAAAATTGTAAACAGATGATTAATAACAGTCAATTAGTCCACAAAAGATTGTAAACAGATAATTAATAACACAGTCAAATTAGTCCACAAAAAATTGTAAACAAATAATTAATAACACAGTCAAATTAGTCGACAAAATAGTGTAAGCATATAATTAATAACACAGACAAATTAGTTCACAAAATATTGTAAACAGATGATTAATAACAGTCAATTAGTCCACAAAAGATTATAAACAGATAATTAATAACACAGTCAAATTAGTCCACAAAAGATTGTAAACAGATAATTAATAACACAGTCAAATTAGTCGACAAAATAGTGTAAGCATATAATTAATAACACAGACAAATTAGTTCACAAAATATTGTAAACAGATGATTAATAACAGTCAATTAGTCCACAAAAGATTATAAACAGATAATTAATAACACAGTCAAATTAGTCCACAAAAGATTGTAAACAGATAATTAATAACACAGTCAAATTAGTCCACAAAAGATTGTAAACAGATAATTAATAACACGGTCAAATTAGTCCACAAAAAATTGTAAACAGATGATTAATAACAGTCAATTAGTCCACAAAAGATTGTAAACAGATAATTAATAACACAGTCAAATTAGTCCACAAAAAATTGTAAACAGATAATTAATAACACAGTCAAATTAGTCGACAAAATAGTGTAAGCATATAATTAATAACACAGACAAATTAGTTCACAAAATATTGTAAACAGATGATTAATAACAGTCAATTAGTCCACAAAAGATTATAAACAGATAATTAATAACACAGTCAAATTAGTCCACAAAAGATTGTAAACAGATAATTAATAACACAGTCAAATTAGTCGACAAAATAGTGTAAGCATATAATTAATAACACAGACAAATTAGTTCACAAAATATTGTAAACAGATAATTAATAATACAGTCAAATTAGTCCACAAAAGGCTGTATGTAGTTATATAATTAATAACACAGACAAATTAGTCCACAAAAGATTGTATACAGATAGATAATTAATAACACAGTCAAATTAGTTCACAAAAAATTGTAAACAGATGATTAATAACAGTCAATTAGTCCACAAAAGATTGTAAACAGATAATTAATAACACAGTCAAATTAGTCCACAAAAGATTGTAAACAGATAATTAATAACACAGTCAAATTAGTCCACTAGAGATTGTAAACAGATAATTAGTAACACAGTCAAATTAGTCCACAAAAGATTGTAAACAGATAATTAATAACACAGGCAAATTAGTCCACAAAAGATTGTAAACAGATAGGTAAAGAGTAACATAGTCAAATTAGTAATTAGTATAGTAAGTAATTATATTCCACTTAATATAATGATACAGATATTGTAAGATGTAATTACAACAGTAAAACAGTTAAACACAGAAAAACAGGTACATGTTAGTTACACATCACAAACATAGGACTGTAATTAACAGGGGACTGTAATTAACACACTGCTGTAAATTTCACTCTCTTAAGAGATGTAATTAAAATCTGTTTAGACGTGTAATTAACACAGGGTTTGTGTTTAGATGTAATTAACACTGTGTTGATAGATATTGGATTTTCTTCACTTTAGCAGTGTGACGCTCAGCCACAAAGAGGTTGTCTCTGATGTCCACACATAAACCGTATGGCCAGCGTAAATCATCAATGTAACGGAGGAACTGTCCGTCCTGATCTAGGATGTGGATACGGTCATTGTCACAGTCTGCTGTCAGGATGTGACTCTGGCTGTCTGTAGTGATGCCGCGTGGATCAAATGATGACTTGGTATTAGAGGGATGACCCGTGTATCTAAATCGGAGTTTTCCTGACGGATTGACCACCACTACTGCTCTAGCTCTATAGTCAGCCACACAGATATCCAGGTTCCTGTTCTCACTGATGTATTTAGGTTTAAGTTCAGATGAATAGAGAGGACGACGCTGATCATCAAACTGAATGCTTTGTGTCTCTGTGGAGCCAGAGTAACGCACAACTTTGGATTGTTTTCTATCATCACTGATCATGGTAACCAGGAGATCACCAGAGGCGGTACAGCAGACATTGAGAGGTATCCACCCCTGTAGTGTGATCACGGTCTGTGTCTGTTTATTCTTCACTATGTTTACAGTGTTATTATCAGTATAAACAAGATCTCCGTCCCGTGTCACTGCTATGTCCTGTGGCCAGTTCCCTGACTTGGTTTTTATTGATGTCAGTCGTTCACTCTGGAGGTTGAGGAGCTTCATGATTTTGTTATCCCCGCATGTCCAGACTTGTTCTTCACTGAGACAGCTAACACTGTATAGATAGTTATACTCAGTGTCTATGGTGGCGGTGAGGCGCGGTTCATCAAGCAGTGGTTTGACTGGAGGAGACGATACAGCTTCTGCTGACTTCATTGTGTCGCCATGTTCTGTGTTAATGGATAATGGCGACAGAGAACCAAACATTTCATTGAGTTGATCTTTGTTTATTTTCTGAGGAGAAAACCTTGGTAATGTAGCTCGGATATTAGGAGGCAATGTTCTAAACTCGGAATTCCCAGATTTGTACGTAGAGGTTAAGGAGACGTCATTTGATTCTAGTATTGCTTTCAAGTCAGCAATGATCTGTTTAAGTTCAGTAATTCTCTGTGTGATTTCTTCTTTATTTTGATTCAGGGTAGATAAGTGTTTGTTTTTCATCTCCTGAATGTCGGATTTCCGTTGGTTGACAATGGCGGTGATCTCTCGGTGTAAGATTTCTCCTTGTTGATCGGCAGCGGTGGTCAGTTTCTCGTAATTCGTTTCTAACACGGCTTTCTCAGTTTGAACATCGGAAGCCATTTTTTCATATCGGGGATAGATTTCGGTTTCTAGTTCTTCCAAATCTTTTCTTAAACTTTGTGTTTTAGAGCCGTGTTTATCCAGAATATCAGATATATCGTGATCTTTGTGTTTACCAGAGGAGACGCAGGTAGAACAGACAGGAATGTCACATTTCTCACAGTAACTTTTACATTGTTCGTCCGCATGGTCTGGACATTCAGAGTAGTTAAGAGACTTTCTGTATTTATAAAGCACGACATTATGTCTTCTAGAAGAATCCGAGAGGTGCTCCCCAACACAGACCTTGCATAGGTTTTGATCACAACGTTCACAATGACTCTGTAGGTGGGCAGTTTTACAGAGATCACACAGAAGGATGATCTGGGCTCTGCGCAACGGGTCCATTTTTTTTGTGTCGGAGTTGCACGAGAAAGTTCACTGTCAACAAAAAAAAGGAATTTTAATTAAGATTTCGACTGGTTAAAGTAAATGTCTGGCTATGCAGTGTTATATAAACTGCGGTCATGTATATACGAAGCAGCGATGTACTGAGATGACCCATCCCCCCGCCCTCTATCTCTCTCTCTCCGAATTATGTAAAATTTTAATCAAAATGAGCAGGTCTATCTCATTGATCACACACATTTATATCGATACTAATTAGTAATTTTGTCTCACCTGTAAATCCAACATGGCCTCCCTGTTATTTCGACCTTCCTTCTAGTCCTGAGAATTAGATTGTGTTAGTCTGTATACACCATCTACGTGTTATCTCTTGTGTAAATAGTTTTAATGTTTGTTTGAACTAGTTTATGTTAGGTAGCAATATCAACATTTACGTCAGAAAATAGAATCTCCTTTCATCAAAAAATAAAATTCAATGAAATTTGTATAGAGTGAATAAATGAGTTCTTTGTTTACACTTATTGTATGTTGGAAATTAACCCCGTGTACAGAATTCATCTTGTCCGGGGGGGGGGGGGGGGGGGGGTTAAAAAAAAACCTGAACTTCATCTAATGGATGTTCATTTATGTCGTTGATTTTTGTTTTCTTTTTCAGTTTAGTGAAGTGCCACAAATTCAGTCGTAGCAGGAAGGGTTATTTATTTAGTGTGCCAACGCCCACCATGATTAGGAGACTCCATTTTCAAGGTCCTATATCTGAAAGACCAGTGACTTTCCCTTCTTTTGCCTGGCGATGGCGAAGGACCATTAATTGCCTATATTAAAGCGATAAAAGCTGCCAAAATTGCAATTTTTTATAGTGGCATTAAAAGAGGTTAAATGAACGTTGATATGATTGAAAAAAAGAACTGCATCGAATTTCCTCTCTTATGCATCGTTTACACACCTTTACGTGATGAAAAATATATTCATCGACATTCCGTTTGACCCTAACAATGGCAGCTGATTAATCGTCGGCGACAATCCCGAAGATAACCGATGTTGACACGAATGATTCTGATGCTGATCGGGGTGGATCGGGTTGTATCCGGGTCATTAAAATATGGACGGCGAGGTGAGATAAAATCTAGTTACCATCATTATTTTGGCATTGTTAACGATGTTATATGTTTTTATATCTTTTTCGTCCCGAATCAGTCAAAGTCGGCTTTCTCCCTCCCTTCGAATCTTTCGTGTCAGACATCTTTCGTGCTTACCGGAAATATTGCGCTTGCGCATTTGATTTTGCCGAATGAGTTCAACTTTAGGTCATTGCATACGGAAATAATGTCGGAAAAATTAAGGTACGGGAAGACTCAATTTCAACTGTCGAACAATTTTTACATTTAATGTAAAAAATACAACATGTCAAAAGTTTAATTGATAAAATCAGGTATTAGAAGGTAGATGTTTACAAAATTTCGATTAAATTTTAGGGACCCCAAAATAACAATTTTGACAGCTTATATTGCTTTAAACGTCTCTTAAATTATTAATTTACCTATACGCAGTAAAATCATGATATCAACTTTTCACACCCACAATTTACTTTCAAGCATTCATATAGTTGTAAACATTTAGGGACAAGATAAAAAATGCAGAATCTGAAGCTCCATATTGTAATATTGAATTTATCAGCTATGTAGACACCCCCCCCCCTTCCGCATTTTTTGACAATGATCACTATCTGTAATATTCGTGTGCAAATAAAGATATATTGGGTAACACACACACACACACAACTAATTTTGATAGTACATAAAGGTATGAGTTGATTGTGTAGCAAAAGATGAATGCAGTCTCTCTCTCTCTCTCTCTCTCTCTCTCTCTCTCTCATTTTTAGGCGACTAATCGATGAAATGCCTTCGCCCGCCCCCACCACCACACGATCAATGCAGGATTTCGAAGGTTTTTTCAGTTGGTTTTTTTTCTTACTTTGTTTGACAAGAATTTAGACAGGTCACCTTCCAACACGCCACCCCAACCCTCACCCCCATGATATGTGCCTGTTTAATGACATTTAAAATTTTCTCTGCCTTTTAGCTCAACATATTAAATCCCACACCTCGCACGTTTTTATCATGTATTGCTTATGGGGGTATGAGATCATTATCTTACCAGAAGGCGCATTACGGAGTCTTTACCTACCTGTTGTACATTTATCGTAAATTGCTCACCTGGACACAGGTAAACAATAGGTAAATTACCGGTGTTTTTTTTTTAAGTACAGGTGAAGCTTTTGTACTGTGCCCTTTTGTAAAAATTTTAAAATAATGGCATGAAATACTTTACACATGAATTGTGTATCAGTATATGTTTTTTTTTTCTGTTGTAGAATGAGTCGAGTGGAATAAAGAACCCCCAGATATCTATGTACAAGTCTTTGATTAAACTTCTACTGCACTCGTGCATGCGAGCTCATTTTATATTACACGTTCGAGTTTTATTTCCGGAATATTTTAGGTTTTGTTGAGCTAGTGAATTACGATAGAGATTTAAAAACAGACTTTTTTCAGTGATTTATGTAACGATAGGTTGGTTATATTGAGAAGATTTACACATACTCAGTGAAACCAACAATCCTCTGAAAGAAGACGTACAAAATTATATATATATATATATATATATATATATATATATATATATATATATGTGTGTGTGTGTGTGTGTGTGATTTGAAAAGGTAAAATCCAAAATAATCACTACATGAACTTTTTTAACGTTACCATGTAACTATGAAACATTCCAGATCAACCGCCTGAAGAGCCGGGACACAAAAGTAGTTACAGAAACTGACCATTATTTATGTGATCTTTTGGATTTTACTTTAAATTATTTAACTGTGCCGATTTCGTTTTTCGATTTAACAATATATATATATATATATATATATATATATATATGTGTGTGTGTGTGTGTGCGTGATTTAAAAAGGTAAAATCCAAAATAATCACTTCATGAACTTTTTTAACGTTACCATGTAACTATGAAACATTCCAGATCAACCGCCTGAAGAGCCGGGACACAAAAGTAGTGTGTGTGTGTGTGATGAAATTAACAAGCAAGCATAGAATTTTCTATGATTTAGTACTCAGTCAGATAGACACCTGTAAATATGATAACCATAAATTTCATGTCAATTACATTCTATGTTGTTCCCGTGGGGATCCGTCAGATTGTCAGAATAGATTCTCAGTACCCCTTACTTCTCGTAAGAGGCGACTAAATGGAGGCGGTCCTTCGGATGAGACCGCAAAAACCGAGGTCCCGTGTCACAGCAGGTATGGCACCTAAAAGATCCCTCCTTGCTCAAAGGCCGTAAGCACCGAGCATAGGCCTAAATTCGCTGGCAATGGTGACGTCTCCATCTGAGTGAAAGATTCTCGAGCGGGACGTTAAACAATATTTATCAATCAATCAATTATTCTGTTTTGATCTCAACTTAAAATATATTACATGCAATTGCTCTTGTATATCGTAAGAAAAACCCCTGTAATTAAGTGTTGCTCTTATTGATTAATAATACAGATGTTTTAATTCATTTACGCATCAATTCCAAATTAATGATATCATAAATGAATATCTTCCATTACTTGAGTTTATGCATATTTGGCGCTAAATAGATCTTACATGTTGTTACGGGCATAGCGTATTTTCAGATAGGAAGTTTAAATTATAATATGAAATGCAAAAGAAAGGTATAATATTTTATTTATTCTGGAAGACAATCAATTAATATGAGTTATATGCCATAATCTACGCATACATTGCATTAGACCTCGCACTCCTAAATAAAAGGGAAACCAAAATTTTTCTGTTGAAAAGTAACTGACAAATAAATAACTTAAGTTAATAAGATCAACGTAATCTCTCTCTCTCTCTCTCTCTCTCTCTCTCTCTCTCTCTCTCTCTCCCAATTCCACAATTGTTTATACAAATTGTATATTATATATTCATATGGAATTCATGTACCTAAATGATTTCCCAAGTTTACAAATCTGCAAAACGTGGACCATAAATTATACAGTATTAGGATACAAGCATAATACAAGGTACTAATAAGTATTTTTACTTTTGATACTTCCCCCGATTAAAGACTCCTGATCGGCACGGGCTAAGTTTTGAGACGGCATTGTGTTGTAAAACTTAATTTCACTTGTTTTTGATACCAGCACAGGTAAATCAGAAACACTGGTGTGAAGTGAAGCGTAGCAATCCGTGCCCACTTATATACCACACAAAACTTTCATCTAATATGGCGGATCAGAAGAGAAATATGGCGGACTCCGATAATTCTACTACATTAATTCATGTCAGCTTTAACTTGAACTATGTTTAAGTATATAAACTTTAGACACAAAGTGTTCTCCCCAGATTTAATGAAAATCTACAAAATATGTACCACCTACATGATAGATTGAATGAGGAAAGTCATGACTTGGGAGGGCTTATTTTATTTTGAAATTTCTCCAATATTCTGAAATACACATTCTGAGAATCTATATGATATATGAGGCTATAACATTGACATTAAGGGAAACAGAAAGAACTCCACAGTCCTACATATTGAACACAGATAATCAACACGGACAAAGTGTAAGCATATCAAACTGAATTATCACGACTAATCTGTGGTACTAATCTGTGTTATACTGGAATGTTTATATTGATAGAAATGTAATGAGAAGGCAATAAGTCCTTGCACAACAGAGAACCGAGTCCGGTACACGTGCACTACTTATCAGGTGTGCTAACTATTGAGCTATCCAGACTGATATTCTTGGTTTGATTGTACCAGGAATCAAATTCGAAACCCTTGCACTACTAGTCAGGTGTTATAATCACTGAGCTGTCGAGGACAACATTTACCTGCAATTCTCTGCGGAATTTATCATCAATTTTTAAAGGTAGTCTATTGGCAAATTAGTTGATGTTACAAGGAATTCAACAGTCTCGTTTAAATCAAAATTTCACAAATTATGTTGTCGTCATACCGATCTAATTCGCCAGTACAACCTGTACTGGGATACATGCTATCTGACGTGTTTCATACCAACTGTTAAGTTGTTCTCTATAATCTGATTTGTACTTCGTTTATCTAATCAAGATACAGGGTTCAAGGTGGGTGTGACCCTTCTAGTCACATGATCCCACCTCTGGAATGTCCAGAGGTCCGTGTTTGGTGTTCGTTTTATTTACCTTTACACCGTATAATTTGTCGGTGAAATGTTTCAGCATGGTTTGAATCTCTTCCCTTCTTTCCTTGATCTGACTAGTGTTGTTTTGTTATCCTCTACATTGGTATGTTTGATCGATTGTATATGGTTTAACATCCTGCTTGAGAATTTTTTTTTACTCCTATGGAGACGTCACCATTGCCGGTGGAGGGCTGCAGAATTTAGGCTTATGCTTGGCGCTTACAGCTTTTGAACAATGAGGGATCTTTATCGTTCAACACCTGTTGTGAAAAAGGATCTCAGTTTTTGCGGTCTCATTCAAAGAACCTCCCCATTTTGTCGCCTCTTATGATAAGCAAGGGGTACTGAGGTACTATTCTAACCCGGGTCCTCACGGAATTGACGTGTTTGGCTTAGAGGTCATGAAGCATGTCGACAGCCATTTCACATTCCATCCCTTTATAATTATGAATTCTATTGGTGAAGCCTGATGAGGATCCGGGTTAGAATAGGTCCTCAGAATCCCTGTTTGTCGCAAGAGGTGACTAAATGGGGCGGTCGTTTGGATGCTTACTTCTCCTAGGCACCTAATGGCATCTTTGGTATGCCCAAGGGTCCGTGTTTGCCCATCTTTCTTTCTATAGCAATTATGAGATTGGTGACTGTTCCTTGTCCTAGCCTTTTCATATATCGCTAAATGTGGAATAGATATTAAAAATAAGTGTGACATTCTTTTTTATCAATTTGTATCATAATCTAAAATTCCGGAGATTTTTTTTCTTGTTAAAATGAATGTATCATGTTGTGTATTATATATATAAGTTCGCTCGCTGTATTGCCAACTTTTGTTCATGACTAATTTCGGCAACACAGCGAGGGTGTCAATTGACTAATTCACCATCACTGACATTAACTGAGGAGTCAAATGAAATTCATTTACCCTGAAATGCAATAAGAGTTATGAATACAAGAACAATAACTCTGCATAAGAATTTTTCAGACAAGGTTCTTGTCAAAATATTTAAAGACAGCTTACTATGTATAGAAATTACAAACGACTATAGTTTCTTAAATCAATAATCTTTCCTTAAGCTTAGTATAAATAAATTTATCATAATATTGAGTTTCTAATAAACACGAACTGAGTAAATTCTAAATAAGAGATAACTCATACAAAACTACAGAAATACATAATTTGAACAAAAAGAAAATTGATTGTACTGACTGACATTTTGTACATGAAATAATGAATTTAGTAATAAAACCTCACTACTTTTACAGTTAATCTTCTTTTCACGAGGTGCAGACGTCAATGGATAAAAATATCCGTTTCCATCTTTGTGCGTTCTAACTATAATTAATAAATAGCATATTTATATTATTGAGGTATAATTTACTACATCACTGAATATTTACTCTTACGAATTTGTACACTTTAAACTCTATAGTTGTAATATAGTCATTCTCTCCTCTAAAACTTAAAAAAACATTAATTTAAATCTTATATGCTTAGATATTAGTATTAATTACAATATTCGTGCAAAATTACGTAGCTCATTACTCACTCATATCCATCATTCAAACATTCACTCAGACAGGATAGATAACAAAGTGGTGAAAATAAAGAAATAGTGCATTCTAACTTTAACACTGCTAAATAAAATGATTCTTGATCCAGAAAACGTTTATCTCTGAGGCAAGCTTAATAAAAAAGAAATACCCATCTAGACCGCTTGGGCATCAAAACAAGAATACTATTCTCAAAAGATTTTTTTTTCCTAGTAAAAATCATGTGACTAGACTAGAATGACCAATCTATATATAGTAACATAATTACTGTAAAGAAGAGAAAACTGTCTTCATTAGTCAGCAGTAAAATTTGATAAGCAATGAAAATAACAAGACAAACAGAGTAAATAAATAAATTGAAGTAAAGCAATGTGATTTTCCAATAAATGAAATTCCTGGAATAAAATGTTTAAAGCATGTAAAATTCCACTTTATTACATAAACATGTGGATAGTCGTGTGTTCGATTTAGCAGTTATTCATAATTAACATGATTATTGGAATACCTTGTCCAGCCAGTTTCACTTCATCGCACTGCCATTGAAGTACGTGTGTGATTACTGATGGGTGTTAGGTAGTTGGCATTAACTATCAAGGGTAAACCCAATAAAATTTTGATCATTTGTTTGTGAAAATCAGTGGCATATGGCACTATGCGGGGTAGGCGTTATAACGAGGGTGTTAATACTCGGTGCTTTTTTGTTTTTGTTTCTGGTTTTTTTTTTTGTTTTTGGGTTTTTTTTTCTTTCTTTTTATTACTTGTGTTTTTTGTTTGTTTGTATTTTTAATTTTTTTTGTTTTTTGTGTTTGTTTTTGTTGTTTTTTTTTGGGGGGGGGGGGTTGTTTGTTTTTTTGTGTGGAGATTTTTTTTGTTTTTTGTTTTTTTATGGGTTTTTTTGTTTCTGTTTTTGGGTGTGTTTTTTTTTCTTTTTTCTTTCTTTTTTTAGTTTTTTGTTTTTGTTCTTGTTTGTTGGTGTTTTTTTTTTGTTTCTGTTTTTGGGTGTTATTTTTTTGTTTTTGTTGTTTTTTTTTTTAAATTATTATTTGTTGTTTTTATTTTTTAAGGATTTTCAGGGAATAAACGGGGGTGACAATATAACGGGGGATGTCTCGAGGAGCACTGTTTGTAAGAATTTCATACCCTGGATATATTATGCACAGTCCATTTCGTCCATTTCGTCCACATCATCTTGACCATTATCCGTCTCTAATGAAGCTATATCTAATTTGAGTGAGGTACTTCTCACTGAAACAGTGAAGCAGTGATCAATCTCGTAAATCCTATAAAGAATACAAATTTACGAGTTGGGCAAACTTGGGCCTGTGGACATACCAGAGGCGGGTCAGGTGTTTAAGAGGATTAAGCAGCCCCTGTCGACCGCCCACACCGGCCGTGGTCCCTTTAGCCCTATATCTTGATCAGGCAAATGTTTAATATGTAGACTAAGAACGGTCTAACAATAGGTATAAAAACACTTCATACTCCATTTAACTCGATGGTAGACTGTACTGGTGAATCAGATTGTTATAACGATCATACTATTCCTGAAATGCTGACTTTAAACGAGACTAAGGAAACTCCTGTAGTCATCGTACTGGTCAGTAGCCTGCCTCAATTTAAAAACTAACCATACTGTAAAACCATTAGATAAATTATGAAATATCAATGTATGTACATGTTTCATTTCTGTTATGAAATTGAATCAATTTGACTATTAATTTCTCATTTGTGAAAATTGTATCTCCATTTTTGCTTAAATATCATGGAATGCAAGGGAGAAGTCATCATATGCATTACACAGATGAATCTGTAGACTTTTGGTTGTCAACTAAGTTGTGGTACACAATCACCAGATGAAGGTGATAACTGAATATTGTTACATAAATATGGAAAGTTGACGAAGTTGACTTCCTTACTACCTGCAAGAGAGTGTTCTGAAGTATGCTTGATATTAAGATATGTTAGCTTGTCATGGTAGATGTAAATAATAAACGTTAATGTTGCTGCCTCTGTTGTTGTTGTTTACATCAATAGATGAATCTTTCATTCATTTTCACCTATGAAACTCCCGTTCTTGAGTCCCTTGGGGACCCGGGTTAGAGTAGGTCCTCGGTATCCCTTGCTTGTCGTAAGAGGTGACTAAATGGGGCGGCCCTTTGGATGAGAAAGTAAAAATTGAGGTCCCGTGTCACAGCAGGTTTGGCACGATGAAGACCCCTCCCTGCTCAAAGGCCGTAAGAACGAGCATAACCCTAAATTTTGCAGCCCTTCGCCGGTAATGGTGACGTCTCCATATGAGTGTAAGATTCTCTAGCGGGACGTTAAACAATATACAACCAACCAGTTCTTGTCGATAGGTTTCTGACTTTTACCTCTACCGTTATTGTAAGGGACCATTATTACCTTATTCTAATGGAGAGTTTTGTAAAGAACAATAACTCTTCCAAGACTTTTAGGGAAGTGAAACAACTTCAATGTGATTTTTTTTAACTAACAGCCCCTATAATGGCCACACTCGAAAACCTTCTGAAGTTTGGACATAACATATAAGCATACATTTGGTGGTTGCATCCTTGATATCATAGTGTTATCTTTGAAAAAAAAAAACAACGTGAGCAATGATAATTGAAATACAACGCATAAAAGTTTGTTAAGTTATTGCCTTATTGTAGTGTTCCATTATTGGATCATTAAAGAAGATAACATATCGATTTGGACTTTTCTGTTTTCACTCTTTCTTTCGCTCCTTTTCTTTTCAAATGAAAATGCAGTGCCTATTTCCAAATGAAAATATAGTGCCTACGAGGATTAAACATGTAACCGGTCATCAAGGGATGCTTGCTCCTCCAGAGCACCTAACACATATTCTTAGATTTCTTATATTTGTGTCGATCTCCATATCAATTCCAAAATGAATACAGCTGAATTAAAGATAAATGTAAGTAGTTATATTTATCATTAAACAAGAGAACAAATGAATTACACCTATCTGTAATTGAGTTACACCTGTCGTTAATTGAATTACAGAAACGTTTATGTGAATTATGCCTGTCAAAATATACAGTTGATTTAAATATAGTACAACTAAAACATCCACAGAATTTGAACAGGGGTACAAATCAATTATGCATAGGTTGATTTCGTGTTATTGAAGATGATAAACTCTATCCCTCTTTATATTAAGAGTGAGTTGATAAAGTAGGGAAATACACGGAGCAACAACCAGACTGAGAGCAAAGATAGAAAGAAGTCTTTTCAAAATCTGAATTATAAATACAACGTTAAATATTTTAACGAACGTGCTTAATACGATTATGAGCAAGCGAAAGCAAAACACTACGCCATTTAATTTTGCGAAGATTGTGAGGTGCCGGCAACAATAAAGGGGTATGGACGAATTTTGTGGAAAGCAATTGTTATTGGTAGTATTTATGGAATGAAAGATAAGTTCATTTAAGTACATATATCTGAATGCAAAAATGAAGGTAATGAACAGTGATAAATCTCATAACTCTTATAAAGAATGCAACATTAAGAGTAGGTCAAAGGTCAGGGTAAACCAGAATAGGGATCAGGTGTTGACTAGTCCATCCTGCTGTGAGCCCTATGTGTTGATTTGGCATTCCATGGATGTCACCTCTGGTGTTGTCAGTATTCTTAATTTTGTCTACTTTAATATGACATTAGCTACTGCTTGTTCGAAGCAGATTTTTCATTTTGATGTTTGACTAGAATACGCCAAATTCTGTTTAAATATTGTAATATTTAAAGTAGTATTTGCACCAATTGCCATTAGCATATCTTTTCAAAAACGGTTAATTAAAAACTAATATATCAACAATGTCATTCATTAGGTTATAATTAGGAATAAATACAACTGTCTCGCAGAAAACTTTAAAAGTGAATGTTGTTTTCAAAAGAAATCGTTTAGGTAGGCAAACTGGAAAGAACTATTTACTTAATAATTCATATCTGCAAAAACTAATATTGTTTTCTGTTTCTCTTTCATCAATATATGAGCCTTTCTTTTATTTCTGTTATTTACATTGATTGTTTTTACTTGAACTTTTAATATACAGAATCTACTTGTAGTAAAGATTATTTTACCGTTTGAAAAAAAAAGAACTTTGCGATCAACAAATAGAAAATGAAAATCAATGTTGCGAATCGCTAATTCTTCCCTCATTTGCTGTGGTTCAGAGTCTTAAATTGAGGCTCCTTGTCAGTTCTGGAGTTATAGTCGTACAAGTGATGATCTAACTTGTGCAACCTTTCTGATATGGACGTCTTCACAGAGATATATATTATATAAGTTCATGAGATCGTGTTATGTTTAAACTTCTACTTTAAGGTAAGCATGGCTTAAATGAAGAAAGCAGTAAGGATAGTTGAAATTGTTATAACAAAATTATTAGAGATTGCGCAGTGCTGTTAAAATGTCGTCTTTTTTTTTGGTGCAGATGTTCCCGTATGTTGTTACTGCCGTCTTGGTAATAACACTGCAAGGTGAGCAGATTTTAAATTTCTTTGATTTCATTAAGGATACGTACTACATAGTGAAAATCTATTTCTTCTTCTGTAGTTCGAATGTAAATATGACTAATGCAGGACCTCATGCGATGTTTGACTGACAATAGACGTCAACGTTAAAATTAAACGTCTTGAATTCATGTAAAATGGGTCAATTCACTTTCGCCATTGTTATCTTTCTATATTCATGTAACGATATTCAGTTATCACCTGTATGTGGTGATTGTGTTCCCCAACTTATTCGATAAGCGAGCGCATATTTTGCGCATGATCAACTGTTTAACAATAGTAAACTAATGAGAAATAAGTTAATTATTCAGGGAATCTCGTTTAAAGCAAGGAATTAACAAGTTCTTTGATCTTTATAAAGTGGCTCAAGGTATAAGGTGCTATATAAATTTATTATTATTATTATTATTATTATTATCATCATCATCATCATCATCATCATCATTTTATTCACAAAAAAACCTTCCAATAGGTTTGAAGCTGTCCGACATGTTTAAAGAATTTATACCATTTTTGACTTCGAATGATTAAGCTTACCTGATCATGATGGAGGACTCACGATGATTTTACCGGTCAATGGGGGATGCTTATGCATCACAGACAACTGCGGTTCATGTTGGTCATACTCTTAATTTGTGGTTTTATAGGAATTATAAGACTGATCATTGTTCTTTGTCATAGTGATATTTGAATTTTGATTTTAGTTGCAAATGCAAATTGACCTTGTTAAATTAAATTCTTAATAGTCCGACCGGTTTTTGTATGCTGATTTGATTACGTATAACTTCATTCACCTGGCCCAGGTATCACGGTGGGTATGACTAGTCAACCGGGAATGCTTACTCCTCCCATTCTTCTATCTAACGTCTGATGTGTGTAGGGGTCCATGTTTCGGCTTTGTATAGATTTATTAGGCTACTCACTTTTCGTTATCTTCCGAAAGTAACCTGGCAACCTTTCTCACATATATCGGCGCGAGCGAGATTCGAACCGGCGCCGACTAGAGGTGAGAAGTCTTGTGATTTTGAGCGCGATGCTCCAACCACTCGGTTACGGAGTCCCGTCTGTAATTGAAATCAAAGTGCAAAATTTATATCGTCCTATGTATCATCTTATCCGCTGGTTCTTCTTGTAATTCTTCCTCATAAGCATTTTCGATATACTTACGTTGAAGTGATCATGCAGGAAGCATTGCAGACATTATGAGATATTTGTATCTCGTTATCTCTGTTTAATTTTATTCGTTAGCTTGACTGCTTCTGTGAATACTCTATCAAGATTGCCTTTGTAATAAAAATGAGATATTATTGATTTCATCGTACAAGGGATTGAATGAAAAAAAACTTACAAAGAAACACTCGTTTAGATGGTAAAAGAATTGTACTAATTAGAACATGTACCAGAAATCTATATTAAGTCAAATGCTGTCTGATGTGTTTCATATCAATTGATAGACTGTACTTGACACACTGATTCTGACTACGGATTACTCTATTTACCTGATCGGAATGTAGGGTTCGCGGCGGGTGTGACCGGTCGACAGGTGATGCTTACTCCTTCTAGGCACCTAATCCCGCCTCTGGTATGACCAGGGGTCTGTGTTTGCCCATCTCTCTGATTTTATTTTCTATAGGAATAACGATATTGAATACTGTTAATTATCTTGGCCTTTTCATTTTTCAAAGGGACCGGTGCACCTTTCTGAAAAAAAATATTTCCAATTTTGGATGCTAAATATCAAAAATATAAATCAACCAATATTTGGACCTTCTGAATGCAAGGATATTAGCAATACTGTAACCTTAACGTTTTGTTATGTAAACAAAGACTTGAGTCTTTTTATGTTTACAAACAAACCATTGAAATGTTAATTTTGTAATTTAAAGCTTCTTGATTTTTGCAGTCACAGATTTTAAGTTTTAAATGATACACATTTTACCTAAATAATACGTGAAATGTGATATATATATATATATATATATATATATATATATATATATATATATATATTTTAAAAGCAGTCCCGCGGGGATCCGTGTTGTTAGAATAGATCCTCAGTACCCCTTGCTTGTCGTAAGAGGCGACTAAACGGGGCGGTCCTTCGGATGAAACCGCAAAAACCGAGGTCCCGTGTCAGAGCGGGTGTGGCACGTAAAAGATCCCTCCCTGCTCAAAGGCCGTAAGTGCCGAGCATAGGCCTAAATCTGCCCTTCACCGGCAATGGTGACGTCTCCGTATTAGTGAAATATTCTCGAGGGGGGACGTTAAACAATATTTAATCAATCAATATTTCAAAAACTTTGTAAACAATAGCGTACCTCTATCTTTCAAAACAAATAATAAACTCTCTACAATGAGCTTCTGTTACAATATATTACCTTAGTTTTTGTGAAACTTTTCAAAGACATTAGACAGGAGATTTTGATTATTAAGAACGGTGATCCAGTCCTTTTAAATGATTGGACTATATTTTCAAATGATTGGATGGATCAACATCGACCGGGATGCTTACTCCTCCGAGGCACCTGATCCCACCCCTGGTATATCCAGGGGTCCGTGTTTGTCCAACTCTTAATTTTATATTCCTTGTAGGAATTATGAAATTGATCGCTGTTCGTTATGATAACCTTTACATGGATATGTTCAGAAAAGAAGTACTGAAAATACATTTCAACCAGGTTAATTACTGCTGTAGTGTATATGTTTTTGTTCATCGTTAATCGTGCGTCGGTCGGTAAACTTTTGACCATTTACATCTTTTTGGGAAAGGCTACCCCAGTTTCACCTAATTTAGAAATAGGTTGGTTGTACATTGTTTATTGTCCCGCTAGAAAATTTTTCACTCATATGGAGACGTCACCAATACTGGTGAAGGGCTGTAAAATTTAGGGTTATGCTCGTTGTTATGGCCTTTGAGCAGGGAGGGACTTTTATCTGCTGTGACACGGGGCCTCGGTTTTGGCGGTATCATTTAAATGACCGCCCAATTTAGTTGCGTCTTACAACAAGCCAGGGGTGCTGAAGATCTATTCTAAGTCGGCTCCCCACGGAAACAGTCACCTCGATTAAGGCAAGTTGATTATATATTAAAAACGCATTATATGCAAGCGCGGATCTAGAAGGGGACTTGACCCCCTGGAATTTCCAGCTGAAGGAAAATATAGTCCTCTTTCACCCAAGCATCGCATTTAATATTGTTTCATCAACTTTCTAGATCAACTTTTTTCGCTCACTGGGTACGATTTCAAAATTCAAGGTCATAATATAATAATTATGAAAGTTACCATACCGCTTAATAAATAAATAAATAAATATATATATATATATATATATATATATATATATATATAAATATATATATATATATATATATATATATTTATATATGTATATATATATATATTATTGATACCGGTCACGGTAGCTCAATGGTTAGATCGTTCGCTTCGTAACCAGAATGTCGTGAGTTCGAGCCCCGCTCGTGCCATGTCCGCGTCAAACCTAAGAAGAAAAATAGGTAGCGATTGCTCCTTCGCCAAACGCTAGGCATTTAGAAGTGAGAATCAGGGGTCTTTCGGATATGAACTTAAAAAATGGAGGTCCCGTGTCTCGGTAGGCGTTGGCCTGCTACGGCCCTGAGCGCTAGGATAGGTCTAAATTTATGGTTCATATGGAGACGCCACCATTACCGGTGAAGGGCTGCAAAATTTAGCCCTATACTTGGCGCTTATGGCAGGGAGGCATCTTTAACGGGGCCTCGGTTTTTTGCGGTCTCATCCGAAGGACCGTCCCATGTAGTCGCCTCTTACAACAAGCTAGTGGTGCTGAGGATCTCTTCTAACAACCCGGATCCCCCCGGGTTATAGTTATATATATATATATATATATATATATATATATATATATATATATATATATTAAAATTCTAAAGTTAAAATGAATTGTTTATTCTAACAAGAAATTGTTTTTAAGTATATAAGGGACTGCATTTGCCAAATCTGACAGATATAATAAAGCATCACTTACAAGAACGACTTTAAAACGAAAACCCTATGCGCATCAAGCCAAGAACTTTCCTTGAAAATAATGGGTTCAAATGCCCTTAAAGGTATTTTGTTGGAGTAAGAAAATTATTTACTTTTATTCATACAACTTTAGCATGCGATTGGCACAGGTTCATATGACATATGTGTACATGTATCCCCTCTTTTCCAATAATCCATCAGTCAAACTGCATTTGGTTTTTAATTTTCAGACACGAATGATGCGTTTCAAAACTCAATTCAAGCTAGTCAGAAACTCCATGGAATTCGCATATAAAACATTGCTTATTTTATAGTAGATGTGATGGAGTTCAAAAACACATTTAAATTAGTTTTAATTAGCGTTATAATATATAGATATATATGCAAGGTGACCAGTGATTATTCTATTGAAAATACATCACGTTTATTTACGAATTTGATTTTAAAATAAAAAGGGATAATAACGTTATCAATGTTTAGACTTTACGGATGTCTCGGTAATCTCGCATTTGCTCGCGAGACTTGTTCATTTTCTTTGAGTCATCAAATAAATATATGACTACGAGTTGGGCAAACGCCTAGATCATACTAGATCAGGTGCCTAGGAGCAAGGATCCCTTGTCGACCGGTTACACCCACCGTAAGCCCTACATTTTGATCAGATGAACAGAGTAATCCGTAGTCAAAATCAGTGTCAAAAAAAAACAAAACAAAAAACAACAGCAACAAAAAAAAAAAAAAAACAAACAAAAAAACAAAAAACCCCACAAAAAAAACCAAAATAAACAAACAAAAAAAAAAAAAAAACAAAACAAAAAAAAAAAAAAAACAACAACAAAAAAACAAAAACAAAAAAACAAAAACAAAAAAAAAAAAAACGAAAAAAAGAAAAGCAAATATAAAACAAAAACAAAACAACAACAACAACAACAAAACAACACAAAAAACCAAACAAAAAAACCCAACCAAACAATTGGTGTGAAACACGTCAGACAGCATTTGACCCAGACAAGTTTGTTGACAAACTCGATCCTCATAACGAACATAAGATTTGTGAAATGCTGACTTTCAACAAGACTGTTGAAACCCCTGTAACATCAATTTGTTCACCATTAGCCAATCATACGCAGAACAAGCTCTTCCGTATCGAAGCTGTTGAGAAACATAAACGTGATATTCAAGTGATATTGAAATATTACTACACTGTGTAGATAAGGCGTTCCTAGAAAAATTACAAAATGTATCTAAGTGCATCTTACACTAGATTATTATTATTGATTATTGTTTTTCACCGCACTCAACAATTTTTCAGTTATTTGGTGGCGTCCTGTTTTTTTGTTTTTTTTGCACTAGATGACGCCACATTATAAAAGTATGTCACGGCGTACACGGCTCTAGTTGTATCGCGGGGAAAATGTCAAATCATATTGTTGTTATTTACTTGTGTTATCAAGTGTTCAAGCGGTATATGGGTAAATCTCAATGTCAAATGCTTTTCAAACGGTTTGTTTAAAATATTTCTTTGATAATACATACGTATCCCATTTTTATTTTTAGGCGGTAATGTTTATATTATATTGTGACCTTGACATCGCCCCCATCTTCGAAGTAACGTTATCGAGAGAGTTGATGTAGCAATATTAAACGGGATGGTACAGGTTGAAGATTACTATATTTTATTTCGATCAAAGCATATCCTAGAAGATAATTAATCGCAGACATAAGATTTTGATACGGAAGGTAGGGTATTTTTTGCCTCGTTTACATAACATTTGGCGATGAATATGGGAACTAACCTATATTTTGATAAAGATTATGGAAATTGTTATGAACGAGAGGATATCGCTCCGCTCCGGAACACTTTTAAATTTATTATATCAAAATGTTAAGACATTGCGATTTACTTGTTATAGTAGGAGCCAATTCTAGCTACTCAGATAAAGAATGATGTGTTCGATTTTGTCTTTTAAAGTTCATCCACCAGATACATAGTTCATAACAAACCGACCGGTCACGGTAATTCAGTGGTTAGGCCGTTCGCTTCGTAACCGGAAGGTCGTGAGTTTAAGCCCCGCTCGTGCCATAGGTAGTGATTGCTCCGACGCTAAACGCTCGGTATTTAGAATGATTAATTGATTGTTTATTGTTTTCCGCCACACTCAATAATTTTTCAGTTATCTGGTGGCGTCCTATTTTTATTGGTGGAGGAGAGAGCCCCGATACAATATACCTGAGAAGAGACCACCGACCGGCATTTAGAAATGAGAATCATGGGTCTTTAGAATATGACCTTAAAAACGGAGGTCTCATGTCACGGAAGACGTTGACACGTTAGAGAACCTCATTGCTACGGCCCTGTGCGTTAATCATAGGTGTAACGTTGTGGTACTTCACCTACGGCTGGTTACGTCTCAATATGAGTGAACAATTCTCGACGGGACGTAAAACAACCAATCAATCAATCATAACAAAGCGTTAACTTTATATCGGAGTTGCTTTCTCTGTATGCGTGTATTGCGATTTAATAGAGTTTAATATTAATTAGCGTTCCATGACCGATTCTTCCAAAGGTTGATAAAAGCATGTGATAATCATGTGATATTTCGTTTGCACATGTTCCTGTATGACAAATCGAGGGATGGTTTGGCCTTTTTAATGTGACATAACTTTCTTCAAATTTGTACTGTTTTATTAAGTAAAAAGACCAGTACAAGTAGCTATCTATTCACCAAAACACCTGCAGGTATAATGTATGTGATTGTTTCATCTGATTCTATACGTGATAGTATGTTCTGCATATCATCAATTTTTAAACAGAGACAGACTACTGAGAAATATGTTGGTTCACGGGGATTTGAAGAGTCCCGTTTTGAATCAGCATTTTGCGATTTCTGTGTTCTTTATAACTATCATTTTCAAATACAACCTATCATTATTTTGAATGTTGTCTGTCGTGTTTCGTACTAATTGTCAGGCCATGCTTTCCATACTTATATTGACTAAATATTACTCTCAGTAACTGATGGCCGTTCAACAGATGATTTTTATCCAGTTTAGACACTTAATCCCGTTGGAATATGGAGTAGAATAGCTGCTGTCGTAAGAGGATCGAGCTTTCGAATGCGAACACCAAATCTGAGGTCCCGTGTCACAGCAGGTGTGGCACGATGAAGATCCCTCTCCATTCAAAGACCGTAAGCAACGAACATTGGCCTATATGTTGCAGCCTTTCACCGGCAGTGGCGACGTCTCCATATGAATGCAAAATTCTCGGGCGGAATATTAAACAGTATACAACCAACTACAAATTCAGTGTGTCCAGAGATCCACGTTTGCTCCGTGCTCTTAGATTTGTATTCTTTATAGCTCTTACGGGATTCATCACTGTTCGTTATTTTCACTCTCTTCATGTACATGGATGTTAGCGCTTCGTACGCTTATAACTTCAGTAAAAACGTAGCCACTTGTATAATTGGTAAGTCACTGTTAAATATCCTCTTTTCAAAATTAATATGGAATCCATTTTGGGGCGGCTCACAGCATAACGGCCAATTAGTGCTTCCCCATCAACGCTGTGTTGACTTTTTTTGCTTGAACATTGAAGTGAATATCAATACCAGCTGCGCTATTAGTAAAACTGCAAACCAATGGTAAAATATCAATAAATATTTAATTTTAGATAGATAGGTCGATTTCTATCCCGATTAGTGCCTTGAAGTTTCAAAGCTTATTAACACTATTTTCGTTTAAACAAACACACCCAGCGCGTGTTAGTAGTAATTATTCTCAGTAATTAGTGCGCTAATGAAAACATGATCAAAGTAACAACATTGAGAACGTATTTTAAAGACATTTTTAATTGGTGAAATACCTTGCCAGGTTCCTTAAAGATCTTGTGAGATTTTGTTGGTATACTTTCTATGTTTGGCATTCGACGTTTAGATAAAAAAAATTGAAGATAACGACAATGATCATATAAGAATGCAAATCTGGAAAAAAAGGCAAACACGGATTCATTGAAACACCAGAGACTGAATGAAAAGGTAAAGATAATGTGCAGTGATTAATATCATATAAAGAACGCAAAATTAAGAATTGGTCAGAAACGGACCCCTGGACATCCTAAAGGAGGGGTCAGGGGCCTACAAGGAGTAAACATCCGCTGTTAACCTGTCATCGTAATAAAAAAAAATCTTGATCGAGTAAATGGAATAATTCATTGTTAAAATCAAAATGTAAAGAACCGCCTAACACTGGTATGAAGCACGCCACATTTGACTGAATGACAGGTAATGTTAACAAATCGGATCAGGTCTCTGAGCCTCTGGCAAACAAGTTCGTTACACGGGTGTCAAGGTTTCATCAATTTCATTTAAATCTGCGTTCCGTATATTCTTTGGCCGTTATAACGATGTAGTTTGCTACTACAACCTGTCACTGGGCAAATATTGTCTGATGTGTTTCATATCAACTGTTCTCTCGTGGGAATGAGGGTTAGAATAGGTCCTCACTACCCAATGGTTGTCGTAAGAGGCGACTAAATGGGGCAGGCCTTCGGATGAACCGTAAACACTGATGCACCATGTCACAGTAGTGTGGCACGATAGAGATTCCTCCCTGCTTAAAGGCTGTAAGCGCCGAACATAGACCTAAAGTTTGCAATCCCTCAACGATGACGTCTCGGTGAAAAATACAGAAAATGGACGTTAAACCAACATACATCTAACTTATTAATTGTTACATCATTCTTTACACACTGATTTTGACTACGGATTACTCCCTTTACCCGGACAAGATATAGGATGCACAGTGACTGTGACCTGCTGACGAGGGATGCTTATTCCTACTAGGCACCTGATTCCACATTTGGTGTATCCAAGGGCTCGTGCTTACAAAATCTGTATTTTGTATTTCTTACAGGGGTTGCTTTTCGTGATCTTCACCTTTTCATAATTATAACGACAATAGAATTTGGGAAATGCTGATTATGTACTGATATATATATATATATATATATATATATATATATATATATATATATATATATACATGTTGATGAGATTGTTGAAACCCCTGTACATCCAACCTATTTGTTTGTAGATTGCATCGATTTTAAAAAAGATCTTACGCAGAACATGCTTTTGCCAATCCAGACAGATGAAAGACATACAAACTATATCCAGGCGATAAACTCATAATCTCATACACACAGGCTATATATATATATATATATACACACACACAAGTAAATAAATTATTAAGCAAATGTATTGTTTGGACAGATTATTTTGTCAACAAGTTCATGAGACGGTCTGTTCATAAGTTTTGCAGAAGAAGCCCAGACGAATTCTCTCGGATGGAACTGATGTCGCTAGTACACCCAGAAATTTCTTGGCGAGAACGGTATATCCATCTTCATGTTTGCTCCACCATACCAGGGGATTCTTGTTTGGTTGGATACCCCCGTTAAATAATTTTCCAGCTCATTTTCCCTTGTTTATTTTTTCTTCTCGAGCGAGAACTGAGTTAGATAGCTGATTCCACTTAGTTTTCGAGATCGTTTTGTTAGTGGTTTGAAATCATCATTAAGGACAGGAATCAATTCACTGACAGGAATACCATCTATGCAGGAATGTATGTCACACATGACAACTTTCTTTTGTTCCTTTAGAGAAGGTACAAAGCTTTGTACTTTGGAATGAAATTCTCCAATATTACTTTTCTTTTTTATAACGTAACTGAATATTAATATTCGAATCTTCATTTCATATTCTAATATCAACTCATCAAATGAATATTCGAATATTCGTTAACATCCCTAAAATATAAAAGAAAAACTATGAAATATTGTACATGTCAATACAAACTGGTTTATTTTACAAGTTATTTACTTTCATATTTGTGCTAGATTACCACCATTAGATCACTATTTTATGATATTATGATATTATACAGTTTAGGTTTTATTTTATAACCACTGGGTCGATGCCCCTGCTGGTGGACTGTTAGTCCCCGAGGGTATTCACCATCCCAGTTGCTAACTACTTCGGTATTAGCATGAATTACGGATCAAAATTTGCTGTCATAAAATTAAGAAATTCGTTTCCAAATTTAGGATTACCTTTCTCATGCATAGCTCTGATCCTTAGTCGGATTTTACTCCACTATATGGTATTTTTGGTTCTTTCAGTTCTTCCAAATTTGTTCTTATTTCGGATTTCCAACATTTCTGATTTCAGCTCCATTAAAGAGACATTATTTGCGGAAATGCGCATCTGGTGCATCAAAATTGATACCGCTTATGTTTTATATTATACTAAATTGATGGTCGATTGCTCGTATTGGGAAGTCACGAATTATTGACAACGTATCAAAGATTTATCGTTCTGGACCGCAGCAGTGAGGATTATTTAACATTTTAACACCTGTCGCGAACTGGGACTTCCGTTTCTAAAGTCATCCGAAAGAAAGGCAACTTGCTTCTACCTTTGAAGAGTTAGGTGACGAAGAATTCATTATCAGTGTTGACGTCTTAGGTTTAACGTGGCCATGACATACACCAAACGGAACAATGAATTTACCATTTTTCAAATCATCCGATGGGACATGCATACAGTCCTTCATAATCATATTTAATCAATCAATTGTTTTTTAAATCACAAATCAAATATAAGATCATTTTGCAATTTTAGCCATAGAAACTCCAACTGCCCAACCGTCTGAGTCCTGTTCCTTTACTTTACATGGATCCAGTCTACGTGGAATGTCCCATTACAATGAGACTACCAAGACAGCGACCGAATGTCGGACAAACTGCTTCAATGATAGCAAATGTAATGGGTATACTCACAAAAGTAGTATCAACATATGTAGATTGCACGAGACGACACAGTATCAGTCAACTTCCTGCTCCGACTGCTCCTTTTATTCCAAAGTCTGTGACACAACCACAAGTAAGAAAACCTTTATAACCAAATACGTTTCAAGTACGAATCTGCGAAATGCTGAATGCGAAGGGAACTGTTGAAGCCCCTGTAACTGATATCGAATTATTTATCAGTAATCTTTACACTCGTTTTCTATATTAAACATACAGAGTAGTTTTACTACTGTGTCGAAAAGCTGAAAGACATAAACATCATATGTAAATAATGTCATGATCCCTGTAATGTAGACAAATATCATAACAGTCCAAATAAAGAGTCTTGACAACAGCGGGTAGAGGGTCAGGTGCCTACTAAGAGTGATTTTCTGTTCTTTACTGGGATACCGTTTCACAAAAGCATCGTAAGTTAGATACTACGTAGGGAGTTACGACGTAGTTAAGTAATACGTACGTGCTAAGTTACGACCGTTCCGCAAAAGATAAATATTTAGCTTTTTACGTACTTCGTAACATTACTGTAAGTTACATATACATGTAAATAATGGGAGAATAAAGAAAAATATGAGAATTCTTCTGACAAGAGAGTGTAAATATTAATCGGGGAGAATTAAAAAAAAACTATCTTGTTGGCTGCAGACAAAGATGTTATCACCAAACTGCAGAAAACAAATTTTAGGCCGAAATTTAATTCCTGTATCTCTATAATGTTACTGTAGTTGTCAGAAAAGTAAAATTGCATTATATGTCCAATGTGTGTATTGCATGATATTGCCTGTATTGGAGGTATCCCTCCCTTTTTACCAACGAAGACACTATAAAAACTGTGGAAATAGGATGCATTGTATACTAGAAATATATTCAGTTACCAATATAGTTCTGATAGTGGCATGTCATTATCATCTCTAAGCAGTTTTAGCATCCGAATGTGGAGGGGGAAACCCTGTACATGATAGTAAATCCTTTACATACACCAAAGGCGGCATGAAATATCAAAACCAATGTCATCTGGTTCCTATTTTCAATTTGTTTGTCCTTGACCTTTCAAAATTCCTTAAATAGAGAAAAACATCTTTTGTTTTCCTTAAAACTGCTGTGCATGTAATATGTAGGTTTAATGATTAAGGTCGCTTTTGAAATCGAAAACTAGCGTCTTTTATTTCATTTGGTACATTATTTTCTTCGCAATGATTTTTAAATGTTAATAACAAATGGATGGATCGGGATATGTCTTTTTTAATCAAACAGAATGAATCCTTAGAGCTATACTTATAATACTGATACACATACACGTGTACGTGTACATGTATAGGGGAATAATAGGATATAGATCCATCCATAAAACCCCAATTCTTGTTTGTTATCCAAATATTAGTAATCTCACCAAAACAAATCAGTAGAAAACCGGTGTTTTTATTGTTAATATTGTTATGGGTGCAAGTAAACGTATCATGGACTACAACATAGACACGTAGCATCAATTTTCAAACAAATGGGGGGGGGGGGGGGTGACTTAGAAATATTTCAAAAACCTAAAATGATTTGGTCTAGATATGGACTGTGTGGATGTTGAATTGAAAAGGCTATCATCTGCCATGAAAGAATCCAAGAATGACTAAATATTATTTTTAAAAAAGCAACACGTATAAAGATTCATAATACTTATATAAATTTATTTGTAGATCTAGAGGTGATTCTCTTTAAATTTGAGGTTATCAAAAAATGATTATATACTTTCTTGAAAAAGAGGTGGATACACAGAGGAAGATATGTGTAAATATATCGTAAACTCTAATACATTCGGTTTAGATTAATTTCTTTATCATACATGTATATGATTAGAATAATGGTATAGTATATTATAAAATCATATTAGAATGAAATCTCAGTGGTTTGAATATTCCCAGAGTGTCTCTAATCACTATGCCACAATGGACTTATTCATTATGGATCTTCTGTCCATACGGTAACAGTATATGATGTCTTTATCGTTATGAGATTCTCCCTGTCATTAAAACCCGCTGACGTTTTAAATCCCTCCTTACTGTCTCGTCAATAACTTGCATAAACGCCGCCATCTTCGGAAAACTACGCACTGACGTAAATGACGTCACCTTAGATTTTCATCGTAATTTATGATGCAACGACGTTTTGGAGAAACACAGAAATTCGCCTGTGTACGATCTGCGTCCACTTACGTACTACGAAAGATTTAAGATGCTTTTGTGAAACACCCACCGCGAACTCTGCATTGAGAATCAAATTCAAAATACATGACTCGTCTTCATTGAAATTGCACAACTCATCTTACTTCGTGTCAGCCTACAGGTTTAACCTCCAATTTTCAAGTCGTATCATTATTGTATTGTTTCCGATTCCTTCACAAAAATATGTTTTCTAAATCAACAATGCATACAAGTTCACTGATTTCTTGACCCCATTTCCTTTCATACTGTGTGAAAGAAAATAGGCATACCAAAACTGCGCACATTTGTTGTCAAACTTTTCTGTGTGCAATTGTTTCTACGAATCAGCAATATTGTGAAGAATAGCACTCTTATTTTAGCCATAGAAACACCAACAACACAAACCTCTGATTCCTGTTCCTTTGTTTCCCATGGGACCAGTGTACACGGAGTGACGTATTACAACCAAACTACCTTGACAGCGACCGAATGTCGGGCAAACTGTTTCAGTGATAGCAGATGTAATGGTTACACTCACAAAAGCAGTACCAACAGATGTAGATTGCACGAGACGACACAGTATCAGTCCACTTCCTGCTCCGCTTGCTCCTTTTATTCCAAAGCGTGTGACACAACCACAAGTAAGAGACTTATTTTTCACCAGAAATGCTGACTGTTCAATTCCCTTTAGGTGATATCAACTTATTAATCAATAACCTGGTAACTCCTTTTCAAAGGTGAACATACTCAGATTGATTGATTGTTTATTGTTGTCCGCCACACTCAACAATTTTGCAGTTATCTGATGGCGGCCAGTTTTTCTATTGATTGCGAAAAGGGATCAGATACAATTAACCCGGGAAGAGACCACCGACCTCCCGAAGTAAACTGGCAAACTTTGTCACCTAGTTGTCACCTATATCGACGCCAGCGAGAATCGAACCGCGTCGAACAAGGGGAGAAGCCTTGTGATTTTGAGCGTGACGCTCTAACCATACGGCCACAGAAGCCCCAAGATACTCAGAACATTTGTTAATGTGTCAAGTAGTTGAAATATATAACATAATGTGTAATTAATCTCATGAAGCATCTAAAGGAGACATATTAATAAAAGTAGACCTTTGAAAACACCAGCTTTGGGAACATGTGCTTAGCAGGATTAATTTTTTCTGTTGATGGGTCTAACCAACAGTTATCTCTGCATTTCAAATGAAAAGGCTAAGACAACTAACAATGATCACTGTCATAAGTCCAATAGAAATGCAAATCGGAGGCATGGGGAAACACGGACCCCTAGACAAGGCAGAGGTGAGATCAGGTTCCTTGGAGGAGTTAGCATCCCTTGTCAACTGGTCACACCCCTACCGTGAGCCCTGTACAATGCTAAAGGTCCTCATTGACAATATTTTCGTAGTCTTCGGTGATCAGTTCTTCCAACAGTCGGTTGGTATTCTCATGGGAACAAATTGTGTGAGTATGTTAGCTGACCTACTTTATATTCTTATGAAGCAGAATTCATTCAAGAGCTTCTACCTTAGAAGACAAAAATCTCTTGTGGCATTTAATTTGACATTTATATATATCGACGACCTTGAAGCAATGAAGGACAGAAAAATCAATATGTTGATGGTGGCCATTATTGGGAAGAAGAAAAAATGATCATTTTCATTCATATGTCGAATCGATATATCCCAGATCGATATATCACAGAGTCTTCCACTTCTGCTTCGTACTTAGATATGTTACTGAAAATAGATGCCGGCGACAAATTAACAACTCACCTTAATGACAAACGGGATGATTTCAATTTGTCCATCGTCAACTTCCCTAACTTATGTGGCTATATTCTATCATCACCTGCGTATGATGTTTATATCTCCCAACTGATTCGATACGTAAGAGATTGTTCTGTATATGATCAGTTTTTAAATCGAGGCAGTGTGATGTGATGGTCGTTATAACGATCCAGTTTGCCAGTACAATTCACCATTAAGTCAAATGCTGTCTGATGTGTTTCATACCAATTGTTACACCGTTCTTGTCCCACTGATTCTGACTACGGATTATCTCTGTTTACCTGATCGGAATATAGGGCTCATGGGGGGTATGACCGGTCGACAGGGGCTACTTAACAACAAGCAACAAGCTGTTGCGTATCGAATCTGTTGAGGGGTGTAAACACTTTATGTAGGTGATTATGGAATAGTCCTACATACATCAGAAAAGTTGACGATGGATTGATTGATTGATTATATATTGTTTTACGTTCCACTCGAGAATTTTTCACTCATATTGAGACAATACCATTGCCGGTGAAGAGCTGCAAACTTTAGACCTATGCTCGGCGTTCGGTACCTTTGAGCAGGGAGGGGTCTTTAACGTGCCACACCTGCTGTGACACGGGTCCTCGGTTTTTGCGATCTCATCTGAAGGACCGCCCCATTTAGTTGCCTCTTACGACAAGCTAGGGATGCTGAGGTTCTATTCTAACAACCCGGATCCTCACGGGGTTGACGATGGGGAAATTGAAATGATCCCGATTGTCATAAAGTTGAGTTGCCAGGTTGCCGTCAGTATCTATGTTCAATAAAATATTTAAATGTGGTGGAGATATTCATGATTCTGTTGTGTCTTTTATTTCAAGTCCACTGGGATATATAGATTCCATATATGAATGAAAATGATCCTTGTGAATCGACAATATATATTCAAATGTAGAGTTGAAGGCCACAATTAGAGATTTCTATTTTTCATGAATTCGGAGAACGCAGCCTCCAATTATTATGAAGATATTGCCAATGAGGATCTCTAACATCTTGTTAATATCAACTTGTGTGTGGAGTCAGAGAGATGTTTAACTAAATTTTGGAGGAATGATCACTTGACGTGAACGTATCAATTTGCCAGTTTTCTAGGAGAGTCAATTGCTAATGATGTCAAAATGTCTAGTCTTTGATTCTCAAAAAAAATGAAGTCCTATGTTTTAATGTTGTACATTTGAGAAAGATTTTGCGAATGAAATTTCCTAAAGTTCTTTACAATTGTGTAGAATACAAATATCATTTATAAATCAAATTCAAAATACATATCTCGCGTTTAATGAAAAGAATCATCATACTTCTTTCGGTTTTCTTTTGAAAAAAAATTATCAAGTTCGCAATTCGATAAAATATCCGCTATGCGGGCAACACTAAAAATAGCAAAACACACAGCGAAACAGAAAAATCATCATTCCTAGTCAGGCATTAGTTGTTTTGCAACTGAAAAAAATTCTGTAAAAATAAAACTTCTGATTGTAGCCATAGAAACTCCAAGTACCCAACTGTCTGAGTCCTGTTCCTTTACTTTACATGGATCCAGTCTTCGTGGAATGTCCCATTACAGCGAGACTACCAAGACAGCCACCGAATGTCGGGCAAACTGCTTCAGTGATAGCAAATGTAATGGTTATACTCACAAAAGTAGTATCAACAATTGTAGATTGCACGAGACGACACAGTATCAGTCCACTTCCTGCTCCGATTGCTCCTTTCATTCCAAAGTCTGTGACACAACCACAAGTAAGAAAACCTTTTCAACCAAATAGCTTGAAATTACGAATCTGCGAAATGTTGAATGCGAAGGGAACTGTTGAAGCCCCTGTAACTGATATCAAATTATTTGTCAGTAATATTGACACACGATTTGTATATTGACCATACACAGCAGTTTTACTACTGTGTCGAAAAGCTGAACGACATAAACATCATATGTAAGTAATGTCATGATCCCTGTAATGTAGACAAATATCATAACAGTCCAAATAAAGAGTCTTGACAACACCGGGTAGAGGGTCAGGTGCCTACTAAGAGTAATTTTCTGTTCTTTAGTGGGGTACCGTTTCACAAAAGCATCGTAACTTAGGTACTACGTAGGGAGTTACGACGTAGTTAGCGTAATACGTACGTACTAAGTTACGACCGTTCCGCAAAAGATAAATATTTAGCTCTTTACGTACTTCGTAACATTACCGTAAGTTACATGTACATGTAAATAATGGGATAATAAAGAAAGAGATGAGAATGTTTCTGACAAGAGAGTCTAGATATTAATCAGGGAGATTTAAAAAAAATCATCTTGTTGGCTGCAGACAAAGATGTTATCACCAATCTGCAGAAAACAAATTCTAGGTCGAAATTTAATTCTTGTATCTCTATAACGTTACTGCAGTTGTCAGAAAAGTAAAATTGCATTATATGTCCAATGTGTGTATTGCATGATATTGCCTGTAATATGACTTAGGTATCCCTCCCTTTTTACCAACGAAGACACTATAAAAACTGTGGAAATAGGATGCATCGTATACTAGAAATATATTCAGTTACTCCAATTTAGTTCTGATAGTGGCATGTCATTATTATCTCTAAGCAGTTTTAGCATCCGAATGTGGAGGGGGAAACCCGGTTCATGATAGTAAATCCTTTACATACACCAAAGGCGGCATGAAATATTAAAGCCAATGTTAATTGGTTCCTATTTTCAATTTGTTTGTCCTTGACCTTTCAAAATTCCTTAAATAAAGAAGAACATCTTTTGTTTTCCTTAAAACTGCTGTGCATGTAATATGTAGGTTTAATGATTAAGGTCGCTTTTGAAATCGAAAACTAGCGTGTACATATAAAGGGGAATAATATGAAATAGGCCCACCCATAAAACCCTAATTCATGTTTTTTTTCCAAATATTAATAATCTCACCGAAACAAACCAGCAGAAAACCGGTGTTTTTATTGTTAATATTGTTATGGGTGCAAGTAAACGTATCATGGACTACAACATAGACACGTAGCATCAATTTTCAAACAAATGGGGGGGGGGGGTGACTTAGAAATATTTCAAAAACCTAAAATGATTTGGTCTAGATATGGACTGTGTGGATGTTGAATTGAAAAGGCTATCATCTGCCATGAAAGAATCCAAGAATGACTAAATATTATTTTTAAAAAAGCAACACGTATAAAGATTCATAATACTTATATAAATTTATTTGTAGATCTAGAGGTGACTCTCTTTAAATTTGAGGTTATCAAAAAATGATTATACACTTTCTTGAAAAAGAGGTGGATACACAGAGGAAGATATGTGTAAATATATCGTAAACTCTAATACATTCGGTTTAGATTAATTTCTTTATCATACATGTATATGATTAGAATAATGGTATAGTATATTATAAAATCATATTAGAATGAAATCTCAGTGGTTTGAATATTCCCAGAGTGTCTCTAATCACTATGCCACAATGGACTTATTCATTATGGATCTTCTGTCCATACGGTAACAGTATATGATGTCTTTATCGTTATGAGATTCTCCCTGTCATTAAAACCCGCTGACGTTTTAAATCCCTCCTTACTGTCTCGTCAATAACTTGCATAAACGCCGCCATCTTCGGAAAACTACGCACTGACGTAAATGACGTCACCTTAGATTTTCATCGTAATTTATGATGCAACGACGTTTTGGAGAAACACAGAAATTCGCCTGTGTACGATCTGCGTCCACTTACGTACTACGAAAGATTTAAGATGCTTTTGTGAAACACCCACCGCGAACTCTGCATTGAGAATCAAATTCAAAATACATGACTCGTCTTCATTGAAATTGCACAACTCATCTTACTTCGTGTCAGCCTTCAGGTTTAACCTCCAATTTTCAAGTCGTATCATTATTGTATTGTTTCCGATTCCTTCACAAAAATATGTTTTCTAAATCAACAATGCATACAAGTTCACTGATTTCTTGACCCCATTTTCTTTCATACTGTGTGAAAGAAAATAGGCATACCAAAACTGCGCACATTTGTTGTCAAACTTTTCTGTGTGCAATTGTTTCTACGAATCAGCAATATTGTGAAGAATAGCACTCTTATTTTAGCCATAGAAACACCAACAACACAAACCTCTGATTCCTGTTCCTTTGTTTCCCATGGGACCAGTGTACACGGAGTGACGTATTACAACCAAACTACCTTGACAGCGACCGAATGTCGGGCAAACTGTTTCAGTGATAGCAGATGTAATGGTTACACTCACAAAAGCAGTACCAACAGATGTAGATTGCACGAGACGACACAGTATCAGTCCACTTCCTGCTCCGCTTGCTCCTTTTATTCCAAAGCGTGTGACACAACCACAAGTAAGAGACTTATTTTTCACCAGAAATGCTGACTGTTCAATTCCCTTTAGGTGATATCAACTTATTAATCAATAACCTGGTAACTCCTTTTCAAAGGTGAACATACTCAGATTGATTGATTGTTTATTGTTGTCCGCCACACTCAACAATTTTGCAGTTATCTGATGGCGGCCAGTTTTTCTATTGGTTGAGAAAAGGGATCAGATACAATTAACCCCGGAAGAGACCACCGACCTCCCGAAGTAAACTGGTAAACTTTGTCACCTAGTTGTCACCTATATGGACGCCAGCGAGAATCGAACCGCGTCGAACAAGGGGAGAAGCCTTGTGATTTTGAGCGTGACGCTCTAACCATACGGCCACAGAAGCCCCAAGATACTCAGAACATTTGTTAATGTGTCAAGTAGTTGAAATATATAACATAATGTGTAATTAATCTCATGAAGCATCTAAAGGAGACATATTAATAAAAGTAGACCTTTGAAAACACCAGCTTTGGGAACATGTGCTTAGCAGGATTAATTTTTTCTGTTGATGGGTCTAACCAACAGTTATCTCTGCATTTCAAATGAAAAGGCTAAGACAACTAACAATGATCACTGTCATAAGTCCAATAGAAATGCAAATCGGAGGCATGGGGAAACACGGACCCCTAGACAAGGCAGAGGTGAGATCAGGTTCCTTGGAGGAGTTAGCATCCCTTGTCAACTGGTCACACCCCTACCGTGAGCCCTGTACAATGCTAAAGGTCCTCATTGACAATATTTTCGTAGTCTTCGGTGATCAGTTCTTCCAACAGTCGGTTGGTATTCTCATGGGAACAAATTGTGTGAGTATGTTAGCTGACCTACTTTATATTCTTATGAAGCAGAATTCATTCAAGAGCTTCTACCTTAGAAGACAAAAATCTCTTGTGGCATTTAATTTGACATTTATATATATCGACGACCTTGAAGCAATGAAGGACAGAAAAATCAATATGTTGATGGTGGCCATTATTGGGAAGAAGAAAAAATGATCATTTTCATTCATATGTCGAATCGATATATCCCAGATCGATATATCACAGAGTCTTCCACTTCTGCTTCGTACTTAGATATGTTACTGAAAATAGATGCCGGCGACAAATTAACAACTCACCTTAATGACAAACGGGATGATTTCAATTTGTCCATCGTCAACTTCCCTAACTTATGTGGCTATATTCTATCATCACCTGCGTATGATGTTTATATCTCCCAACTGATTCGATACGTAAGAGATTGTTCTGTATATGATCAGTTTTTAAATCGAGGCAGTGTGATGTGATGGTCGTTATAACGATCCAGTTTGCCAGTACAATTCACCATTAAGTCAAATGCTGTCTGATGTGTTTCATACCAATTGTTACACCGTTCTTGACCCACTGATTCTGACTACGGATTATCTCTGTTTACCTGATCGGAATATAGGGCTCATGGGGGGGTATGACCGGTCGACAGGGGCTACTTAACAACAAGCAACAAGCTGTTGCGTATCGAATCTGTTGAGGGGTGTAAACACTTTATGTAGGTGATGATGGAATAGTCCTACATACATCAGAAAAGTTGACGATGGATTGATTGATTGATTATATATTGTTTTACGTTCCACTCGAGAATTTTTCACTCATATTGAGACGATACCATTGCCGGTGAAGAGCTGCAAACTTTAGACCTATGCTCGGCGTTCGGTACCTTTGAGCAGGGAGGGGTCTTTAACGTGCCACACCTGCTGTGACACTGGACCTCGGTTTTTGCGATCTCATCTGAAGGACCGCCCCATTTAGTTGCCTCTTACGACAAGCTAGGGATGCTGAGGTTCTATTCTAACAACCCGAATCCTCACGGGGTTGACGATGGGGAAATTGAAATGATCCCGATTGTCATAAAGTTGAGTTGCCAGGTTTCCGTCAGTATCTATGTTCAATAAAATATTTAAATGTGGTGGAGATATTCATGGTTCTGTTGTGTCTTTTATTTCAAGTCCACTGGGATATATAGATTCCATATATGAATGAAAATGATCCTTGTGAATCGACAATATATATTCAAATGTAGAGTTGAAGGCCACAATTAGAGATTTCTATTTTTCATGAATTCGGAGAACGCAGCCTCCAATTATTATGAAGATATTGCCAATGAGGATCTCTAACATCTTGTTAATATCAACTTGTGTGTGGAGTCAGAGAGATGTTTAACTAAATTTTGGAGGAATGATCACTTGACGTGAACGTATCAATTTGCCAGTTTTCTAGGAGAGTCAATTGCTAATGATGTCAAAATGTCTAGTGTTTGATTCTAAAAAAAATAAAGTCCTATGTTTTAATGTTGTACATTTGAGAAAGATTTTGCGAATGAAATTTCCTAAAGTTCTTTACAATTGTGTAGAATACAAATATCATTTATAAATCAAATTCAAAATACATACCTCGCGTTTAATGAAAAGAATCATCATACTTCTTTCGGTTTTCTTTTGAAAAAAAATTATCAAGTTCGCAATTCGATAAAATATCCGCTATGCGAACAACACTAAAAATAGCAAAACACACAGAGAAACAGAAAAATCATCATTCCTAGTCAGGCATTAGTTGTTTTGCAGCTGAAAAAAAACTGTAAAAATAAAACTTCTGATTGTAGCCATAGAAACTCCAAGTACCCAACTGTCTGAGTCCTGTTCCTTTACTTTACATGGATCCAGTCTTCGTGGAATGTCCCATTACAGCGAGACTACCAAGACAGCCACCGAATGTCGGGCAAACTGCTTCAGTGATAGCAAATGTAATGGTTATACTCACAAAAGTAGTATCAACAATTGTAGATTGCACGAGACGACACAGTATCAGTCCACTTCCTGCTCCGATTGCTCCTTTCATTCCAAAGTCTGTGACACAACCACAAGTAAGAAAACCTTTTCAACCAAATAGCTTGAAATTACGAATCTGCGAAATGTTGAATGCGAAGGGAACTGTTGAAGCCCCTGTAACTGATATCAAATTATTTTTCAGTAATATTGACACACGATTTGTATATTGACCATACACAGTAGTTTTACTACTGTGTCGAAAAGCTGAACGACATAAACATCATATGTAAATAATGTCATGATCCCTGTAATGTAGACAAATATCATAACAGTCCAAATAAAGAGTCTTGACAACACCGGGTACAGGGTCAGGTGCCTACTAAGAGTAATTTTCTGTTCTTTAGTGGGGTACCGTTTCACAAAAGCATCGTAAGTTAGGTACTACGTAGGGAGTTACGACGTAGTTAACGTAATACGTACGTACTAAGTTACGACCGTTCCGCAAAAGATAAATATTTAGCTCTTTACGTACTTCGTAACATTACCGTAAGTTACATGTACATGTAAATAATGGGATAATAAAGAAAGAGATGAGAATGTTTCTGACAAGAGAGTCTAGATATTAATCAGGGAGATTTACAAAAAATCATCTTGTTGGCTGCAGACAAAGATGTTATCACCAATCTGCAGAAAACAAATTCTAGGTCGAAATTTAATTCTTGTATCTCTATAACGTTACTGTAGTTGTCAGAAAAGTAAAATTGCATTATATGTCCAATGTGTGTATTGCATGATATTGCCTGTAATATGACTTAGGTATCCCTCCCTTTTTACCAACGAAGACACTATAAAAACTGTGGAAATAGGATGCATCGTATACTAGAAATATATTCAGTTACTCCAATTTAGTTCTGATAGTGGCATGTCATTATTATCTCTAAGCAGTTTTAGCATCCGAATGTGGAGGGGGAAACCCGGTTCATGATAGTAAATCCTTTACATACACCAAAGGCGGCATGAAATATTAAAGCCAATGTTATCTGGTTCCTATTTTCAATTTGTTTGTCCTTGACCTTTCAAAATTCCTTAAATAAAGAAAAACATCTTTTGTTTTCCTTAAAACTGCTGTGCATGTAATATGTAGGTTTAATGATTAAGGTCGCTTTTGAAATCGAAAACTAGCGTGTACATATAAAGGGGAATAATATGAAATAGGCCCACCCATAAAACCCTAATTCATGTTTGTTATCCAAATATTAATAATCTCACCGAAACAAACCAGCAGAAAACCGGTGTTTTTATTGTTAATATTGTTATGGGTGCAAGTAAACGTATCATGGACTACAAGATAGACACGTAGCATCAATTTTCAAACAAATGTGTGGGGAGGGGGGGGGGGGTGACTTAGAAATATTTCAAAAACCTAAAATGATTTGGTCTAGATATGGACTGTGTGGATGTTGAATTGAAAAGGCTATCATCTGCCATGAAAGAATCCAAGAATGACTAAATATTATTTTTAAAAAAGCAACACGTATAAAGATTCATAATACTTATATAAATTTATTTGTAGATCTAGAGGTGACTCTCTTTAAATTTGAGGTTATCAAAAAATGATTATACACTTTCTTGAAAAAGAGGTGGATCCACAGAGGAAGATATGTGTAAATATATCGTAAACTCTAATACATTCGGTTTAGATTAATTTCTTTATCATACATGTATATGATTAGAATAATGGTATAGTATATTATAAAATCATATTAGAATGAAATCTCAGTGGTTTGAATATTCCCAGAGTGTCTCTAATCACTATGCCACAATGGACTTATTCATTATGAATCTTCTGTCCATACGGTAACAGTATATGATGTCTTTATCGTTATGAGATTCTCCCTGTCATTAAAACCCGCTGACGTTTTAAATCCCTCCTTACTGTCTCGTCAATAACTTGCATAAACGCCGCCATCTTCGGAAAACTACGCACTGACGTAAATGACGTCACCTTAGATTTTCATCGTAATTTATGATGCAACGACGTTTTGGAGAAACACAGAAATTCGCCTGTGTACGATCTGCGTCCACTTACATACTACGAAAGATTTAAGATGCTTTTGTGAAACACCCACCGCGAACTCTGCATTGAGAATCAAATTCAAAATACATGACTCGTCTTCATTGAAATTGCACAACTCATCTTACTTCGTGTCAGCCTTCAGATTTAACCTCCAATTTTCAAGTCGTATCATTATTGTATTGTTTCCGATTCCTTCACAAAAATATGTTTTCTAAATCAACAATGCATACAAGTTCACCGATTTCTTGACCCCATTTCCTTTCATACTGTGTGAAAGAAAATAGGCATACCAAAACTGCGCACATTTGTTGTCAAACTTTTCTGTGTGCAATTGTTTCTACGAATCAGCAATATTGTGAAGAATAGCACTCTTATTTTAGCCATAGAAACACCAACAACACAAACCTCTGATTCCTGTTCCTTTGTTTCCCATGGGACCAGTGTACACGGAGTGACGTATTACAACCAAACTACCTTGACAGCGACCGAATGTCGGGCAAACTGTTTCAGTGATAGCAGATGTAATGGTTACACTCACAAAAGCAGTACCAACAGATGTAGATTGCACGAGACGACACAGTATCAGTCCACTTCCTGCTCCGCTTGCTCCTTTTATTCCAAAGCGTGTGACACAACCACAAGTAAGAGACTTATTTTTCACCAGAAATGCTGACTGTTCAATTCCCTTTAGGTGATATCAACTTATTAATCAATAACCTGGTAACTCCTTTTCAAAGGTGAACATACTCAGATTGATTGATTGTTTATTGTTGACCGCCACACTCAACAATTTTGCAGTTATCTGATGGCGGCCAGTTTTTCTATTGGTTGAGAAAATGGACCAGATACAATTAACCCGGGAAGAGACCACCGACCTCCCGAAGTAAACTGGCAAACTTTGTCACCTAGTTGTCACCTATATGGACGCCAGCGAGAATCGAACCGCGTCGAACAAGGGGAGAAGCCTTGTGATTTTGAGCGTGACGCTCTAACCATACGGCCACAGAAGCCCCAAGATACTCAGAACATTTGTTAATGTGTCAAGTAGTTGAAATATATAACATAATGTGTAATTAATCTCATGAAGCATCTAAAGGAGACATATTAATAAAGTAGACCTTTGAAAACACCAGCTTTGGGAACATGTGCTTAGCAGGATTAATTTTTTCTGTTGATGGGTCTAACCAACAGTTATCTCTGCATTTCAAATGAAAAGGCTAAGACAACTAACAATGATCACTGTCATAAGTCCAATAGAAATGCAAATCGGAGGCATGGGGAAACACGGACCCCTAGACAAGGCAGAGGTGAGATCAGGTTCCTTGGAGGAGTTAGCATCCCTTGTCAACTGGTCACACCCCTACCGTGAGCCCTGTACAATGCTAAAGGTCCTCATTGACAATATTTTCGTAGTCTTCGGTGATCAGTTCTTCCAACAGTCGGTTGGTATTCTCATGGGAACAAATTGTGTGAGTATGTTAGCTGACCTACTTTATATTCTTATGAAGCAGAATTCATTCAAGAGCTTCTACCTTAGAAGACAAAAATCTCTTGTGGCATTTAATTTGACATTTATATATATCGACGACCTTGAAGCAATGAAGGACAGAAAAATCAATATGTTGATGGTGGCCATTATTGGGAAGAAGAAAAAATGATCATTTTCATTCATATGTCGAATCGATATATCCCAGATCGATATATCACAGAGTCTTCCACTTCTGCTTCGTACTTAGATATGTTACTGAAAATAGATGCCGGCGACAAATTAACAACTCACCTTAATGACAAACGGGATGATTTCAATTTGTCCATCGTCAACTTCCCTAACTTATGTGGCTATATTCTATCATCACCTGCGTATGATGTTTATATCTCCCAACTGATTCGATACGTAAGAGATTGTTCTGTATATGATCAGTTTTTAAATCGAGGCAGTGTGATGTGATGGTCGTTATAACGATCCAGTTTGCCAGTACAATTCACCATTAAGTCAAATGCTGTCTGATGTGTTTCATACCAATTGTTACACCGTTCTTGACCCACTGATTCTGACTACGGATTATCTCTGTTTACCTGATCGGAATATAGGGCTCATGGGGGGTATGGCCGGTCGACAGGGGCTACTTAACAACAAGCAACAAGCTGTTGCGTATCGAATCTGTTGAGGGGTGTAAACACTTTATGTAGGTGATGATGGAATAGTCCTACATACATCAGAAAAGTTGACGATGGATTGATTGATTGATTATATATTGTTTTACGTTCCACTCGAGAATTTTTCACGCATATTGAGACGATACCATTGCCGGTGAAGAGCTGCAAACGTTAGACCTATGCTCGGCGTTCGGTACCTTTGAGCAGGGAGGGATCTTTAACGTGCCACACCTGCTGTGACACTGGACCTCGGTTTTTGCGATCTCATCTGAAGGACCGCCCCATTTAGTTGCTTCTTACGACAAGCTAGGGATGCTGAGGTTCTATTCTAACAACGCGGATCCTCACGGGGTTGACGATGGGGAAATTGAAATGATCCCGATTGTCATAAAGTTGAGTTGCCAGGTTGCCGCCAGTATCTATGTTCAATAAGATATTTAAATGTGGTGGAGATATTCATGATTCTGTTGTGTCTTTTATTCGAGTCCACTGGGATATATCGATTCCATATATGAATGAAAATGATCCTTGTGAATCGACAATATATACTCTGCAAAAAAAGAAACGCATAATGGATTTTTTAAGATTTTAGTAGATGTATTTTGGATTATGATTTTACAATAAAAAATGTAGATATTCACTAAAATTGTTTCAATTGAAAAAAATTACAGTCCAAACCTTAGATATTGGTGAAAAAAAAGTCAGATCATCACAGTTAAGAACACTTCCTGTCACGTTTAAGTTAGTACCGTGTATGACCACCTCGAGCTGCCAACACAGTTCTGCATCTCCTTGGCATAGAGTCAATCAATGTTCTTACGTTATTGCGTGGAATTGTTCGCCATTCCTGTTGTAACATTTGACGGAGCTGATCGAGGGTCTGAGGCGGAAGTTGGCGCAGGCGCACACGTTTATCCAGTTGGTCCCATAAGTGTTCAATCGGATTCAAATCCGGTGATTTGGAACGCCATGGTAGCACATTAATGCTGTTCTGCTGAAGGTAGTCAATTGTTAAGCGGGCTGTGTGAGGCCTAGCATTGTCATGTTGGAATAACTCCCTCTGTCGGTCAATTACGCGCATAAGGTGAGGTTGGAGAATTTCGTCTCTGTACCTTTGAGCCGTTAAATTGCCCGGGACATGTACCAGTTCTGTTTTACGGTCATTAGAGATCGCCGCCCACATCATGACGCTACCTCCACCGAAGCTATCCACTTCTTGGACACACGAGGAAGAGAAACGTTCATTCCTGCGCCGGTATACACGGATTCTTCCATCACGTTTCTGTAGCAGAAAACGGGACTCATCGCTGAACCAGATTCTACGCCAGTTGCGGAATGTCCAGCCCCTCAATCTGTTGCACCATCGGACTCTTTCTCGTCTGTGTAACGGTGTCAAAACTGCTCCAAAATACGGTCTTCTGGGTCTAATGCCATATTGTCGAAGTCGGTTGCGGACTGTCTGCGAGCTGATTCTTCTCAATCCAGGTATTCCGACTGCAGTAGCTGTTGCAGCAACGGTTCGATTCCGTAGATGAAAGACCCGGATGTAGCGATCTTGTCCAGGAGTCGTAATGCGAGGTCGCCCACTCCTCGGTCGGTCATTATTAGAGCCAGTCTGCTGGAATCTGTTCCACAGCCGAGAAATTGTGCTCTGATTTACGTTTTCAGTTCGTGCAATCTCACTTTGGGATACTCCGGCCTGGAGACGGTCAATGACGATATTTCGAGTAGCAGGGTCCAACCTTGGCATGGCAGCATTTTAACGTTATGATGAATTCAAGCTTCAAACTTCGTCCTTTTATACGCTTTAATGTAGTGGTTGAATTAAGCACAAAGTTCTCGTAAAAAACGTAAGCCAAATTCCATGGCGATAGAGGTGATGTGCAATTTTAGAGAGTCGCCGAGCTAATTTGGCAGAGAGCCAAATCAAATGAACAGACCTTTAAAGTTTCATACTTACCTGTAAAAAATCAATTACTCAATTGACCATTTCAGTTTACCTGGTAAAATACATAATTTGCATTTTTAAAATTTCAAAAGGGCTATGCGTTTCTTTTTTTGCAGAGTATATATTCAAATGTAGAGTTGAAGGCCACAATTAGAGATTTCTATTTTTCATGAATTCGGAGAACGCAGCCTCCAAATATTACGAAGATATTGCCAATGAGGATCTCTAACATCTTGTTAATATCAACTTGTGTGTGGAGTCAGAAATATGTTAAACTAACTAATTTTTGGATGATTGTTCACTTGACGTGAACGTATCAATATGTCAGTGTTGTTGGAAACTCAACTGCCAATGATATCAAAATGTCTTGTCTTTGATTCTCAAAAACTGAAGTCCTATGTTTTATTGTTGTAAATTTGAGAAAGACTTTGCGATTGACATTTACTAAAGTTCTTTACAATTGTGTAGAATGCACATATCATTTATAAATCAAAGTGAAAATACATATCTCGCGGTAATGAAAAGTGTAAGAATCATTATACTTCTTTCGGTGTTCTTTTGAAAAAAAATTATCAAGTTCGCAATTCGATAAAATATCCGGTATGAGGACAACACTAAAAATAGCAAAAGACACAGAGAAACAGAAAAATCATTATCCCTAGTCAGGCATTAGTTGTTTTGCAACTGAAAAAAAAACTGTAAAAATAAAACTTCTGATTGTAGCCATAGAAACTGCAACTACCCAACTGTCTGAGTCCTGTTCCTTTACTTTACATGGATCCAGTCTACGTGGAATGTCCCATTACAACGAGACTACCAAGACAGCCACCGAATGTCGGGCAAACTGCTTCAGTGATAGCAGATGTAATGGATACACTCACAAAAGCAGTACCAACATATGTAGATTGCACGAGACGACACAGTATCAGTCCACTTCCTGCTCCGATTGCTCCTTTCATTCCAAAGTCTGTGACACAACCACAAGTAAGAAAACCCTTTTAACCAAACAGCTTGAAATTACGAATCTGCGAAATGCTGAATGCGAAGGGAACTGTTGAAGCTCCTGTAACTGATATCAAATTATTTGTCAGTAGTATTGACACACGTTTTGTATATTGAGCATACACAGTAGTTTACTACCGTGTCGAAAAGCTGAAAGACATAAACATTATATGTAAATAATGTAATGATCTGTGTAATGTAGACAAATATCATAACAGTCCAAATAAAGAATCTTGACAACACCGGGTACAGGGTCAGGTGCCTACTAAGAGTAATTTTCTGTTCTTTAGTGGGGTATCGTTTCACAAAAGCATCGTAAGTTAGGTACTACGTAGGGAGTCACGACGTAGTTAAATAATACGTACGTACTAAGTTACGACCGTTCCGCTAAAGATAAATATTTAGCTCTTTACGTACTTCGTAACATTACCGTAAGTTACATATACATGTAAATAATTGGAGAATAAAGAAAGATATGAGAATTTTTCTGACAAGAGAGTGTAGATATCAAACAGGGAGATTTTAAAAAAAATCATCTTGTTGGCTGCAGACAAAGATGTTATCACCAAATTGCAGAAAACAAATTTTAGCCCGAAATTTAATTCTTGTATCTCTATAAGTTACTGTAGTTGTCAGAAAAGTAAAATTGCATTATATGTCCAATGTGTGTATTGCATGAGATTGCCTGTAATATGACTTAGTTGTCCCTCCCTTTTTACCAACGAAGACACTATAAAATTGTTGAAATAGGATGCATTGTATACTAGAAATATATTCAGTTACTCCAATTTAGTTCTGATAGTGGCATGCCATTATTATCTCTAAGCAGTTTTAGCATCCGAATGTGGAGGGGGAAACCCGGTTCATGATAGTAAATCCTTTACATACACCAAAGTCGGCATGAAATATTAAAGCCAATGTCATCTGGTTCCTATTTTCAATTTGTTTGTCCTTGACCTTTCAAAATTCCTTAACTAGAGAAAAACATCTTTTGTTTTCCTTAAAACTGCTGTGCATGTAATATGTAGGTTTAATGATTAAGGTCGCTTTTGAAATCGAAAACTAGCGTGTACATATAAAGGTGTATAATATGAAATAGGCCCACCCATAAAACCCTAATTCATGTTTGTTATCCAAATATCAATAATCTCACCAAAACAAATCAGCAGAAAACCGGTGTTTTTATTGTTAACATTGTTATGGGTGCAAGTAAACGTATCATGTTCTACAGCATAGACACGTAGCATCAATTTTCAAAAAAGAGGGGGGGGGGGGTGACTAAACAATATTTCAAAAACCTAAAATGATTTGGTCTAGATATGGACTGTGTGAATGTTGAATTGAAAAGCTTATCATCTGCCATGAAAGAATCTAAGAATGACTAAATATTATTTTTTAAAAAGCAACACGTATAAAGATTCAAAATAGTTATATAAATTTATTTGTAGATGTAGAGGTGGCTCTCTTTAAATTGGAGGTTATCAAAAAAAGATTGTATACTTTCTTGAAAAAGAGGTGGATGCACAGAGGAAGATATGTGTAAATATATCTTAAACTCTAATACATTCGGTTTAGATTAATTTCTTTATCATACATGTATATGATTAGAATAATGGTATAGTATATTATAAAACCATATTAGAATGAAATTTCAGTATTCTGTAAATTGCACAATGAGGGTTTGAATATTCCCAGAGTGTCTCTAATCACTATGCCACAACGGACTTATTCATTATGGATCTTCTGTCCATACGGTAACAGTATATGATGTCTTTATCCTCATAAGGTTCTTCCTGTCATTAAAACCCGCTGACGTTTCAAATTTCTCCTTACTTTCTCGTCAACAACTTGCATAAACGCCGCCATCTTCGCAAAACTATGCACTGACGTAAATGACGTCACCTTTGAGGTGAGGTAGATTCCCATCGTAATCTATGACGCAACGACGTTTTGGAGAAACACAGAAATTCGCTTGTGTACTAACTGCGTCCACATACGTACTACGAAAGATTTAAGATGCTTTTGTGAAACACCCACCGCGAACTCTGCATTGAGAATCAAATTCAAAAATACATATCTCGTCTTCATTGAAATTGCACAACTCATCTTACGTCGTGTCAGCCTTCAGGTTTAACCTCCAATTTTCAAGTCGTACCATTATTGTATTGTTTCCGATTCCTTCACAAAAATATGTTTTCTAATTCAGCAATGCATACAAGTTCACTTATTTCTTGACCCTATGTCCTTCAATACTGTGTGAAAGAAAATAGGTATAACAAAACTTCGCACATCTGTTGTCAACCTTTTCTGTGTGCAATTGTTTCTACGAATCAGCAATATTGTGAAGAATAGCACTCTTATTTTAGCCATAGAAACACCAACAACACAAACCTCTGATTCCTGTTCCTTTGCTTCCCATGGGACCAGTGTACACGGAGTGACGTATTACAACCAAACTACCTTGACAGCGACCGAGTGTCGAGCAAACTGTTTCAGTGATAACAGATGTAATGGTTACACTCACAAAAGTAGTACCAACTTTTGTAGATTGCACGAGACGACACAGTATCAGTCCACTTCCTGCTCCGATTGCTCCTTTTATTCCAAGGAGTGTGACACAACAAGTAAGAGCCCTCTTTTCATCAGATAGTGCGCCAGAGGTTTCACCAGCCCAGTTGTTAAGCCCTTCAATACTAGCATGAATTACGGATAAAAATTTGATGTTATAAAATTAAGAAATATTTTTCAAAATTAAGGATGATCGCTTCCATGTATACCTTTGATCTTTTACCGGATTTGGCTCCATATTTGATATTTTTGATTGCTGCACCTCTTCCAAATTTGTTCTTATGTCGGATTTCCAACATTTTTGACTTGAATATTACTGAAGAGACGTTATTTGTCGACATGTCCATATGTTGCATCGAAATTATTGCCGTTTATGTTTGATTGATTGATTGATTGATTATTTATTGCTTTCCGCCACACTCAACAATTTTTCAGTTATCTGGTGGCGTCCAGTTTTTGTTGGTGGAGGAGAGAACCCAGATACAATGTACCTGGGAAGAGACCACCGACCTTCCGCAAGTAAACTGGCAAACTTGCTCACATAACGCCGCGGCCGAGATTCGAACGCGCGCCGATAGAGGTGAGAGGTTTGTGATTTTGAGCCCGATGCTCTAACCACTCGGCCACGGAGGCCCCTGTTTATGTTTAATAATACAAACATATCCAATCTCCGAAATGGGTTATGTAAAGGGAACTGTTGAAAGCCCTGTAAATGATACCAACTTATTCATCTGTAATCTTGAAACTCGTTTTATGAATTAAACATAAGCAGTATATTTACTACTTTGTCGAAAATTTGAAAGACATCAACATTATATGTAAATGGTTCATGGTTCCTATAAAGGACATAAATATCATGACAGTCTAAATAATGACTGATTGATTGATTGATTATATATTGTTAACTTCCGCCCGAGAATCTTTCACTCATATCGAGACGTCACCATTGCGGGTGAAGGGCTGCAAAATTTAGGCCTATGCTCGGCGCTTATGGCCTTTGAACAGGGAGGCACCTTTAACGTGCCACACCTACTGAGACACGGGGCCTCGGATTTTGCGGTCTCATCCGAAGGACTGTCTCATTTAGTCGCCTTTTACGACAAACTAAGGGGTGCTGAGGACCTATTCTAACAACCCGGATCCCCACCGTCTTCTAAATAATGACAACTGACAACACTTGGTATGGAATGTAAAGATGAAGATAACTAACAGTACTCAATCTCGTATTTCCTATAACAAATACAAATCGGAGAGGTCTGCAAACACGGACCCCTGGATATAGCGTAGGTGGGATCAGTTGCCTAGGAGGAGTAAGCACCCTCTGTCGACAGGTAACATCCGCCGTGAACTCCACATCCCGATCAGGTAAATGCAGAAATCCGTAGTGAGAATCGGTGTGCCAAGAACGGCCTAACAATTGGTATGAAACACGTCAGACAGCATTTTACCTAAGGGAAAGTTGTTCTGGCAAACTGGATTGTTATCACAACCATAAATAATGCGAAATACTGACGTTAGACAACACAGCACAAATCCCGGTAACGTCAACGTCTTCATCAGTAGCCTGCCTCGATTCAAAAATGATCATATTCAGAACAAGTTCTTGCATATTGAATCACTTTGGAGATCTGAACACAATATGCAGATGATGATGGAATATTGCCACTTAGATAAGGGAAGTTGATGATGGAGAAATTGAAATCATCCCGTTTATCATAAAGATGAGTAGTTAGTTTGCCGCCAGCGTGTATTTTCAGTAAAATATCTAAGTATGAAGCAGATGTGGAAGACTCTGTAGTGTCTTTGATATCACGTTTACTGGGAAAAATCCAATCGACATATGAATGAAAATAATCATTGTGTATAATCTGTGGGGTGTAGTAAAAATAGTTATCTGTTGTTGACTAGTTGCTCCCTCCGTCAACTGTACATTTGGAATGAAATTTAAACTACATATCTCGACTTCATTTAAAGTGGACAACTCATCTTACTTCGTGTCAGCCTGGACTTTTGACCTCAACTTTTCAAGTCGTACCAATAATGTATTGTTTCCTATTCCTTCACATCAATATGTCGTCTAATCAGTAATATATACAAGTTCACTTATTTGCTGACTCGTTCTGTTGTTGACACAATTCTGTGTGAAAGAATATAGGTATACCAAAACTGTGCAAATTTGTTGTCAATTCCTTTCTACGAATCAACAATCTTGTGAAGAATAGCACTCTTATTTTAGCCATAGAAACACCAACAACACGAACCTCTGATTCCTGTTCCTTTGTTTCCCACGGGACCAGTCTAATTGGAGAGACGTATTACAACCAAACTACCTTGACAGCGACCGAGTGTCGGGCAAACTGTTTCAGTGATAGCAGATGTAATGGTTACACTCACAAAAGCAGTACCAACATATGTAGATTGCACGAGACGACACAGTATCAGTCCACTTCCTGCTCCGATTGCTCCTTTTATTCCAAAGCGTGTGACACAACCACAAGTAAGAGACTTATTTTTCACCAGAAATGCTGACTGTTCAATTCCCTTTAGGTGATAGCAACTTATTTATCAATAACCTGGTAACTCCTTTTCAAAGGTGAACATACTCAGATTGATTGATTGTTTATTGTTGTCCGCCACACTCAACAATTTTGCAGTTATCTGATGGCGGCCAGTTTTTCTATTGATTGCGAAAAGGGCCCAGATACAATTAATCCGGGAAGAGACCACCGACCTCCCGAAGTAAACTGGCAAACTTTGTCATCTAGTTGTCACCTATATCGACGCCAGCGAGAATCGAACCGCGCCGACTACAGGTTAGAAGCCTTGTGATTTTGAGCGTGACGCTCTAACCATACGGCCACAGAAGCCCCAACATACTCAGAACATTTGTTAATGTGTCAAATAGTTGAAATATATAGCATAATGTGTAATTAATCTCATGAAGCATCTAAAGGAGACATATTAATAAGAGTAGAAATGCTGACCTTTGAAAACACCAGCTTTGGGAACATGCGTTTAGCAGGAGTAATTGTTTTCTGTTGATGGGTCGAACCAACCGTGACCCCTGCATTTCAAATGATAAGGCTAAGACAACTAACAGTGATCACTGTCATAAGTCCAATAGAAATGCAAATCGGTTACACGGGGAAACACGGACCCCTAGACAAGGCAGAGGTGAGATCAGGTTGCTTGGAGGAGTTAGCATCCTTTGTCAAATGGTCACACCCCCACCATGATCCCTGTGCAATGCTAAAGGTCCTCATAGACAATATTTTCGTAGTCTTCGGTGATCAGTTCTTCCAACAGTCGGTTGGAAGTCTCATGGGCACGAATTGTGCGAGTATGTTAGCTGACCTACTTTATATTCTTATGAAGCAGAATTCATTCAAGAGCTTCTACCTCAGAAGAAAAAAATCTCTTGTTGTTGCATTTAATTTGACATTTATATATATCGACGACGTTGAAGCAATGTATGCCAGAATAATCAATATGTTGATGGTGGCCATTATTGGGAAGAAGAAAAAATGATCATTTTCATTCATATGTCGAATCGATATATCCCAGATCGATATATTACTGAGTCTTCCACTTCTGCTTCGTACGTAGATATGTTACTGAAAACAGATGCCGGCGCCAAACTAACAACTCACCTTAATGACAAACGGGATGATTTCAATTTGTCCATCGTCAACTTCCCTAACTTATGTGGCTATATTCTACCATCACTTGCATATGGTGTTTATATCTCCCAACTGATTCGATAGGCAAGAGATTGTTCTGTATATGATCAGTTTTTAAATCGAGGCGGTCTACTGACAAAGAAGTTGATGTTACAGGGGTTTGTATTGTCTCGTCTAAAGTCAGCATTTCGCAAATTTGATGGTCGTTATAACGATCCAGTTTGCCATTACAATTTACCATTAATCATATGCTGTCTGATGTGTTTCATACCAATTGTTACACCGTTCTTGACACTCTGATTCTGACTACGGATATCTCTGTTTTCCTGATCGGAATATAGGGCTCATGGCGGGTATGACCGGTCGACAGGGGATACTTACTCCTCCTAACACCTTGTCCCACCTCTGGTATAAACAGGAGTCCGCGGTTTGCCCATTTCTCTGATTTGTATTTTCTATCGGTATTACGAGACTGATTGCTGTTAGTTATCTTGGCCTATTCATCTTGAACAGGTAAACAGAGTAATTCGCAGTCAGAATCAATGTTCCAAAAGCGGACTAACAATTGGTATGAAATTCATCAGACATCAGACAGCATTTCGCAATGGAATGTTGTACTGCCAAACTAGATAGTTTAACTTTAAAGGAGACTATTCAATCTCCTGTCACTTATGTCAATGATCATAGAATTTGTGAAATGCTGACGTTACTCAAGACTGTAGAAACCCCTGTAACATTAAAATATTTGTCCGTAACCTGCCTCGATTGAAGAACGCTTCATCTGCACAACAAGCTGTTGCGTATCGAATCTGTTGAGGGGTGTAAACACTATCTGTAGGTGATGATGGAATAGTCCTACATACATCAGAAAAGTTGACGATGGATTGATTGATTGATGATATATTGTTTTACGTCCCGCTCGAGAATTTTTCACTCATATGGAGACGACACCATTGCCGGTGAAGAGCTGCAAACTTTAGACCTATGCTCGGTGTTCAGTGCCTTTGAGCAGGGAGGGATCTTTAACGTGCCACACCTGCTGTGACACGAGTCCTCGGTTTTCGTGATCTCATCTGAAGGACCGCCCCATTTAGTTGCCTCTTACGACAAGCTAGGGGTGCTGAGGATCTATTCTAACAACCCGGATCCTCACGGGGTTGACGATGGGGAAATTGAAATGATCCCGATTGTCATAAAGTTGAGTTGCCAGGTTGCCGTCAGTATCTATGGTCAATAAAATATTTAAATGTGGTGGATATATTCATGATTCTGTTGTGTCTTTTATTTCGAGTCCACTGGGATATATCGATTCCATATATAAATGAAAATGATCCTTGTGAATCGACAATATATATTCAAATGTAGAATTGAAGGCCACAATTAGAGATTTCTATTTTCCATGAATTCGGAGAACGCAGCCTCCAATTATTATGAAGATATTGCCAATGAGGATATCTAACATCTTGTTAATATCAACTTGTGTGTGGAGTCAGAGAGATGTTAAACCAACTAATTTTTGGAGGACTGATCACTTGACGTGAACGTATCAATTTGCCAGTTTTCTTGCAGAGTCAATTGCTAATGATGTCAAAATGTCTAGTCTTTGATTCTCAAAAAATGAAGTCCTATGTTTTAATGTTGTACATTTGAGAAAGATTTTGTTAATGAAATTTCCTAAAGTTCTTTACAATTGTGTAGAATACAAATATCATTTATAAATCAAATTTAAAATACATATCTCGCGTTTAATGAAAAGAATCATCATACTTCTTTCGGTTTTCTTTTGAAAAAAAAATTATCAAGTTCGCAATTCGATAAAATATCCGCTATGCAAACAACACTAAAAATAGCAAAACACACAGAGAAAGAGAAAAATCATCATTCCTAGTCAGGCATTATTCTGAAGAATAGCACTCTTATTTTAGCCATAGAAACACCAACAACACAAACCTCTGATTCCTGTTCCTTTGTTTCCCATGGGACCAGTGTACACGGAGTGACGTATTACAACCAAACTACCTTGACAGCGACCGAGTGTCGAGCAAACTGTTTCAGTGATAACAGATGTAATGGTTACACTCACAAAAGTAGTACCAACTTTTGTAGATTGCACGAGACGACACAGTATCAGTCCACTTCCTGCTCCGATTGCTCCTTTTATTCCAAGGAGTGTGACACAACAAGTAAGAACCCTCTTTTCATCAGATAGTGCGCCAGAGGTTTCACCAGCCCAGTTATTAAGCCCTCGATACTAGCATGAATTACGGATAAAAATTTGATGTTATAAAATTAAGAAATATTTTTCAAAATTAAGGATGATCGCTTCCATGTATACCTTTGATCCTTTGCCGGATTTGGCTCCATATTTGATATTTTTGATTGCTGCACCTCTTCCAAGTTTGTTCTTATGTCGGATTTCCAACATTTTTGACTTGAATATTACTGAAGAGACGTTATTTGTCGACATGTCCATATGTTGCATCGAAATTATTGCCGTTTATGTTTGATTGATTGATTGATTGATTGATTATTTATTGCTTTCCGCCACACTCAACAATTTTTCAGTTATCTGGTGGCGTCCAGTTTTTGTTGGTGGAGGAGAGAACCCAGATACAATGTACCTGGGAGGAGACCACCGACCTTCCGCAAGTAAACTGGCAAACTTGCTCACATAACGCCGCGGCCGAGATTCGAACGCGCGCCGATAGAGGTGAGAGGTTTGTGATTTTGAGCCCGATGCTCTAACCACTCGGCCACGGAGGCCCCTGTTTATGTTTAATAATACAAACATATCCAATCTCCGAAATGGGTTATGTAAAGGGAACTGTTGAAAGCCCTGTAAATGATATCAACTTATTTATCTGTAATCTTGAAACTCGTTTTATGAATTAAACATAAGCAGTATATTTACTACTTTGTCGAAAAGTTGAAAGACATCAACATTATATGTAAATGGTTCATGGTTCCTATAAAGGACATAAATATCATGACAGTCTAAATAATGACTGATTGATTGATTGATTTATTATATATTGTTTAACTCCCGCCCGAGAATCTTTCACTCATATCGAGACGTCACTATTGCCGGTGAAGGGCTGCAAAATTTAGGCCTATGCTCGGCGCTTATGGCCTTTGAGCAGGGAGGCATCTTTAACGTGCCACACCTACTGAGACACGGGGCCTCGGATTTTGCGGTCTCATCCGAAGGACCGTCCCATTTAGTCGCCTTTTACGACAAACTAAGGGGTGCTGAGGACCTATTCTAACAACCCGGATCCCCACCGTCTTCTAAATAATGACAGCTGACAACACTTGGTATAGAATGTAAAGATGAAGATAACTAACAGTACTCAATCTCGTATATCCTATAACAAATACAAATCGGAGAGGTCTGCAAACACGGACCCCTGGATATAGCGTAGGTGGGATCAGTTGCCTAGGAGGAGTAAGTACCCTCTGTCGACAGGTAACATCCGCCGTGAACTCCACATCCCGATCAGGTAAATGCAGAAATCCGTAGTGAGAATCGGTGTGCCAAGAACGGCCTAACAATTGGTATGAAACACGTCAGACAGCATTTTACCTAAGGGAAAGTTGTTCTGGCAAACTGGATTGTTATCACAACCATAAATAATGCGAAATACTGACGTTAGACAACACAGCACAAATCCCGGTAACGTCACCGTCTTCATCAGTAGCCTGCCTCGATTCAAAAATGATCATATTCAGAACAAGTTCTTGCATATTGAATCACTTTGGAGATCTGAACACAATATGCAGATGATGATGGAATATTGCCACTTAGATAAGGGAAGTTGACGATGGAGAAATTGAAATCATCCCGTTTATCATAAAGATGAGTAGTTAGTTTGCCGCCAGCGTGTATTTTCAGTAAAATATCTAAGTATGAAGCAGATGTGGAAGACTCTGTGGTGTCTTTGATATCACGTTTACTGGGAAAAATCCAATCGACATATGAATGAAAATTGACCAGTTGCTCCCTCCGTCAACTCTACATTTGGAATGAAATTTAAACTACATATCTCGACTTCATTTAAAGTGGACAACTCATCTTACTTCGTGTCAGCCTGGACTTTTGACCTCAACTTTTCAAGTCGTACCAATAATATATTGTTTCCTATTCCTTCACATCAATATGTCGTCTAATCAGTAATATATACAAGTTCACTTATTTGCTGACTCGTTCTGTTGTTGACACAATTCTGTGTGAAAGAATATAGGTATACCAAAACTGTGCAAATTTGTTGTCAATTCCTTTCTACGAATCAACAATTTTGTGAAGAATAGCACTCTTATTTTAGCCATAGAAATACCAACAACACGAACCTCTGATTCCTGTTCCTTTGTTTCCCACGGGACCAGTCTAATTGGAGAGACGTATTACAACCAAACTACCTTGACAGCGACCGAGTGTCGGGCAAACTGTTTCAGTGATAGCAGATGTAATGGTTACACTCACAAAAGCAGTACCAACATATGTAGATTGCACGAGACGACACAGTATCAGTCCACTTCCTGCTCCGATTGCTCCTTTTATTCCAAAGCGTGTGACACAACCACAAGTAAGAGACTTATTTTTCACCAGAAATGCTGACTGTTCAATTCCCTTTAGGTGATAGCAACTTATTACTCAATAACCTGGTAACTCCTTTTCAAAGGAGAACATACTCAGATTGATTGACTGTTTATTGTTGTCCGCCACACTCAACAATTTTTCAGTTATCTGGTGGCGGCCAGTTATTTTACTGGTTGAGAAAAGGGCCGAGATAGAATTAACCCGGGAAGAGACCACCGACCTCCTGTAAGTAAACTGGCAAACTTTGTCACCTAGTTGTCACCTATATCGACGCCAGCAAGAATCGAACCGCGCCGACTACAGGTTAGAAGCCTTGTGATTTTGAGCGCGAGGCTCTAATGATACGGCCACAGAAGCCCCAAGATACTCAGAACATTTGGTAATGTGTCAAATAGTTGAAATATATAACAGAATATGTAATTAGTCTCATGTATCTATTAGGAGACACATATTAATAAGAGTAGAAATTCTGACCTTTGAAAACACCAGCTTTGGGAACATGTGCTTAGCAGGAGTAATTGTTTTCTGTTGACATGGGGAAACACCGACCACTAGACAAGCCAGATGTGAGATCAGGTTCCTTGGAGGCGTTAGCATCCCTTGTCAACGGGTCACACCCGCCGTCAGCCCTGTACAGTGCTAAAGGTCCTCTTTGAAAATATTTTCGTAGACTTCGGTGATCAGGTGTTCAAACAGTCTGTTGGATTTCCCATGGACACGAATTGTTCGAAATTGTTAGGTGATTAGCTGACCTATTTTATATTCTGATGAATTCATTGCAAAGTTCTACCTGAGAAGAGAAGATCTCTTGCTGTGGCACTTAATTTGACATTTAGATATATCGACGACGTTTTGTCTAATAAGAATGATCATTTTCATTCATATGTCGAATAAATACATCCCAGTGAACTTGAAATTAGACACCACAATGTCTTCCATTGTTGCTTCTTACTTAGATATGTTACTGAAAATAGATGCCGGCGGCAAACTAATTACTTACCTTTATGACAAACGGGATGATTTCAATTTGTCCATCGTCATCTTCCCTTGTATATGTGGCTGTATTCTATCATCAACTGCATATGGTGTTTATATCTCTCAAATGATTGGATTCGGAAGAGCTCGTTCTGTATATGATCAGTTTTTAAATCGAGGCGTGCTACTGTCAAAGACGTTGATGTTACCGGGGTTTCTACTGTCTCGTCTAACGTCAGCATTTCGCAAATTTGATGGTCGTTATAAATTTACAATTAAGTCAAATGCTGTCTGATGTGTTTCATACCAATTGTTACACCGTTCTTGACACACTGATTTTGACTCCGGATTTTTCCATTTACCTGATCGGAATATAGGGCTCACGGCGGGTGTGACCGGTCGACATGGGATGTTTATTCCTCCTAGGCACATGGTCCCACCTCTTCTATAAACAGGGGTCCGTGTTTGCCTATTTCCCTCATTTGTATTTTCTATAAGAATTACGGGATTGAATACTATTAGTTATCTTGGCCTATTCATTTTAATCAGGTAAACGGACTAATTCGCAGTCAGAATCAATGTTCCAAGAGCGGACTAACATTTGGTATGAAACACATCAGAAAGCATTTCGCAATGGAATGTTGTACTGCCAAACTAGATAGTTTAACTTTAAAGGAGACTATTCAATCTACTGTAACATATATTAATGATCAGAGAATTTGTGAAATGATGACTTACTCAAGACTGTACAAACTCCTGTAATATTAAGTTGTTTGTCCGTAACCTGCCTCGATTGAAAAACTATTCATCTTCACAAAAAGCTCTTTTGTATCGTATCTGTTGAGGGATGTAAACACCAGATGCAGGTGATGATAGAATATTCCTGCATACATCAGAAAAGTTGACGATGAAGAAATTGAAATGTTCCCGCTTGTCATAAAGTTGAATTGCCAGGTTGCCGTTAGCATCTATCTTCAATGAAATATTTAAGTGCGATGGAGAGATTAGAAGGAATCTGTGGTGTCTTCTATTTTAAGTTCACTGGGATATATCGAGTCCATTTCTGAATGAACATGATCCTTGTGAATAGACAAATTGTCGTCGATATATTTAAATGTCAAATTGTAGGCCACATGAGAGATTTCTATTTTTCATGTAGAAGCTTTGAATTAATTCTGAGAACGCAACCACCAACGATTACGAAGATATTGTCAATGAGGATCTCTAACATCTTGTTAATATCAACTTGTGTATGAAGTCAGAGAGGTGTTGAACTAACTAATTTTTGGATGACTGATCACTTAACTTGAACGTATCAATTTGCCAGTTTTCTTGGAGAGTCAACTGCCAATGATGTCAAAATGTCTAGTCTTTGATTCTCAAAAACTGAAGTCCTATGTTTTAATGTTGTAAATTTGAGAAAGAGTTTGTGATTGAATTTACTAAAGTTCTTTATATTCTTTTAGAATACACATATCATTTATCAATCAAATGAAAAATACATATCTCGCATTAATTGAAAGTGTAAGAATCATTATACTTCTTTCGGTTTTCTTTTGAAAAAAGAATTATCAAGTTTGCAATTCGATAAAACATCAGCTATGAGGACAACACTAAAATAGCAAAACACACAGAGAGACAGAAAAATCACCATTCCTAGTCAGACATTAATTGTTTTTGCAACTGAAAAATTTTCTGTAAAAATAATACTTCTGATTGTAGCCCTAGAAACTCCAATTACCCAACTGTCTGAGTCCTGTTCCTTTACTTCATATGGAACCAGTCTACGTGGAATGTCTCGAAACACGTTTTATAAATTGAACATATGCAGTAGTTTTACTACTGTGTCGAAAAGCTGGAAGACACAAACATCATATTTAAATGATCTCATGATCCCGGTAAAGGAGACAAATATCATAACAGTGTAAATAAAGACTCTTGACAACACCGGACATAGGATCAGGTGCCTAGTAAGAGTAATTGTCTGTTGTTGACCAGATACACCCACCGTGAACTCTGCATTGAGAATCAAATTCAAAAGACATCTCGACTTCATTTAAATTGCTCAACTCATCTTGGTTCGTATCAGCCTTGGCTTTTGACCTCCAATTTTCAAGTCGTGCCATTATTGTATTGTTTCCGAGTCCTTCAAACAATATGTTTTCTAAATCAGTAATGTATACAAGTTTACTTGTTTGTAGACTCACTATCCTCCAATACTGTGTAAAAGAAAATAACTATACCAAAACTGGGCACATTTGTTGTCAACCTTTTCTGTCTACAATTGCTTCTACAAATCAATAATTTTATAAAGAACAACATTCGTATTTCAGCCATAAAAACACTAACAACACAAACCTCCGATTCCTGTTTTTTTGTGTCCCATGGAACCAGTCTAATTGGATTGGCGTATTACAACCAAAGTACCAAGACAGCGACCGAATGTGGGGCAAACTGTTTCAGTGATAGCAGATGTAATGGTTACACTCACAAAAGTAGTACCAACATATGTAGATTGCACGAGACGACACAGTATCAGTCCACATCCTGCTCCGATTGCTCCTTTTATTCCAAAGCGTGTGACACAACCACAAGTAAGAGTACTCTTTTCATCAGATAGTTCGCGGGGTTTTTCACCAGCCCAGTTGTTAGATCCTTCAGTACTAGTATGAATTTCGGATAAATATTTGATGTTATAAAATCAGGAAATTCATTTCAAAATTAAGGATTATCTTCCTCATGCATACCGTTGATCCTTTGCCGGATTTGGCTCCATAATTGATATTTTTGGTTCCTTCACCTCTTCTAAGGTTGTTCTTTTTTCAGATTTCCAACATTTTTGACTTGAACATCACCGAAGAGATATAATTTGTTGAAATGCACATCTTGTGCGTCAAAATTGATACTATTTATGTTTTATGATACCACCAAATGGAATCTGCGAAATGCAGAATATAAAGGGAACTTTTGAATCCCGTTAAATCATATCTAGCTATCTATCTGTAATCTTAACACTCGTTTTATAAATTAAACATACACAGTATATTTACTACTGTGTCGAAAAGTTGAAAGACATAAACATATCATGATCCATATAAAAGAGGCAAATGCCATAACAGTCCGAATAATGACAAATGACAACACATGGTATGGATGTAGAAGGGAAGATAACTAACCGTATTCAATTTTGTAATTCCTATCAAAAATACAAATCAGCGAGATGGGTAAACATGAACCCCTAGACATAGTAGTTTGTCTTGTTTGTCATAAAGTTGAGTTGTTAGTTTGCCGCCAGCGTATATTTTCAATAAAATATCTAAGTACGAAGCCGATGTGGAAGACTCTGTGGTGACTTTTATATCAAGATCAATGGCATATATCGAATCGACATATGAATGAAAATAATCAGTGGGGCGTAGTAAAAATAGTTATCTGTTGTTGACCAGTTGCTCCCTCCGTCAACTCTACATTTGAAATGAAATTTAAACTACATATCTCGACTTCATTTGAAGTGGACAACTCATCTTATCTCGTGTCAGCCTGGACATTTGACCTCAATTTTTCAAGTCTAAAGTAATAATGTAAAGAAGTCCATTTTTTTGTTGGCTCAATTTCCTTCAATTCTGTGTGATAGAATAGTGGTGTACCAAAACTGTGAACATTTGTTGTCAATCCTTTTCTACGAATCAAGAATTTTGTGAAGAACATCATACTTATTTCAGCCGTAGAAACACCAACAACACAAACCTCTGATTCCTGTTCCTTTGTTTCCCATGGGACCAGTGTACACGGAGTGACGTATTACATCCAAACTACCAAGACAGCGACCGAGTGTCGGGCAAACTGTTTCAGTGATAGCAGATGTAATGGTTACACTCACAAAAGTAGTACCAACATATGTAGATTGCACGAGACGACACAGTATCAGTCCACGTCCTGCTCCGATTGCTCCTTTTATTCCAAAGTTTGTGGCACAACCACAAGTAAGACTGAAATGATAACATAAGGACGTCATTCTACCTTTGGGTTTTTCCAGAAATCAATCTTTGTGCTGCTCACAAATATTGGTCAATGATTTTTTATATTCACCTGTTAACATGATTTTAATGAGACATTTTCGTACTTTGAGTGATATTAAATAGAACTTTTATTTTTATGCGATTGTGAAAATAACAACTGTGCAAATGTCATTTTTACTTAATGAATAACGTATAAGATTTCACTGTTGAAAAGGTAATAAAAATTTGACATCATATTGTTTCCAGTGGCCAGTATTTCCCCTATCTTGATTCTTTGTGAGATTTGTCACTTTTCATTACGATTTTTTTTTTGATCTTTTGAAAGACAAAATTGAGTATCCTGGAAATTGTAGTAACAGATAGCATTTATGTCTCTCCAGTGTCCTCCCACATAATACCTACAACAGCCAGTCCTGAAACTGCTGAGTGTTTGATCACGTGGTTTATTGATCATGGTTCGGGCACAGATGCAATTAATGAGCGAAGTATTTTTGTGACGAATTCCTCATCTGACTGTCAAACTCTTTGCGAAAATGATTCAACGTGTCGAGTTTTTGTGTTTCAAAGCGAAACTGGAACATGCCGTCTGAATACAAAGGACCTGATATGGCAAACAGTCTTGCAGTCCACGTGTGAAGAACAGTGTCGAAATGATGAAAATTGCAAAGGCTATTCGTACAAAAGTAGCACACAGATGTGTGCCCTTAGTAACCTGGCTGTGTCCCATTATTACGAAGGTCAATTCACCAACTTCTTTGCAAAGAAATGTGGACCAGGTAAACTCCATTGTTGTACTAGATGTAATATCGAAATCCTGCTCTCTCATTGTATTTTTCTCAATACCATATCACCGGTCGCGGTAGCTCAGTGGCAGAGCGTTCGTAATCGGAAGGTCATGAGCTAGAAACCCTCTCGTGCCATGGCCTCGTCAAACGTAAGACGTAAACATAGGTAGTACTCATTCCTTCGTCAAACGCTCGGCATTTTCTTTCACTAAGATCACTAGTAAAGGATTTTAAGTTATTATCGATATCATATTAAAGACATCGGATACCTATCCTTTGCATAAATGTTGCTAAAACACATATTGAGTATATGAATGTTTCCCTGACAACGTGGCTACCATGAATGTCTATGGTAAAAATAACTTCGGTAGATTTTGCGATGGGAAATAATTAGATGCACAGATTATTTCGAGTTTTACGTCAATTTTCCACTAATTTGGGGGTTTCACATGCCTGGGTTATTTTGTAACAAAGTTAGAACTATGTGTTACCATAAGAACCAGTTCTACATTAGGGTTCTAATTCGTTCCAATGTTTGTTTGGACGTGGGGGGGGGGGGGCGTCGGCTTCTTGTGTATCTTGCTAAAGTCCCGCGACTTCCAGTTCCAAAGTGAAATAGTTACCGAAAGAACAGTCATTACCTATTTTATCTACAAGGTTATGACACAGTCGGAGATCAAACCGGAGTTTCCGTACATAAAGTGAGCAATAAAAGTGAAAGTGGCTAGTGTTTTCCACTAGGCTCTCACCACCAGGTTCTCGTGTAGTAGTATCCAGTATGTGCACTAGTGTACTGACTTCTGTAGAGCTAGGTTTAGACAAGATTTCGCGATCTTCGAAACCGCATGACATTTACAGATACGTTGATTGATTGATTATTTATTGCTTTCCGCCACACTCAACAATTTTTCAGTTATCTGGTGGCGTCCAGTTTTTGTTGGTGGAGGAGAGAACCCAGATACAATGTACCTGGGAAGAGACCACCGACCTTCCGCAAGTAAACTGGCAAACTAGCTCACGTAACGCCGCGGCCGAGATTCGAACACGCGCTGACAGAGGTGAGAGGCTTTGTGATTTTGAACCCGATGCTCTAACCACTCGGCCACGGAGGCCCCTTGTTAAGAAAGAGTGAAGTTTTATGAATAACATACATTGATTTGATAGCTTTATTTTAAATTTTGTCTTATTGTCATCTTGTAGAAATACATCACTCAACTTGTTATGGTGCCTCATACCTTCATTTTGGACCCTATCATAAAGTGATGACAGGGGATAAAACACAACATATATCGAATTCCCACCAACACTGCAGAAGCGCATGTCTTAATGACATCAGCTGTAGAGATTATCGATACAATATATCGGACGGAACGTGCACATTAAGCGCAACAGACCTCTTCGGAAGTATCACAAGATCCCTGTTGGAATGTGAGATGATGTGCTCGGAAGATCTTCGTTGTTTTAGTTATTTCTTCAAAACCCTTTCTAAACGATGTAGATTAAGCTACTTAAATATTAGCATGGAGGTGGCCTGGTGTGCTTCGTGTATGTTCTCTGTCAAACAATGTGTTCATGGTACGTTTTGTTTCTTGTGGTATGCTTGTTTGCAAGTTATATGTTTTCAACCATGTTACGTTTGAACAACGCGTAGTAACTCCTTTCTTTAATTCTTCGATGCCGTGCAAATTCAAATGATTTTCATAGCAATTCGTTTCACTTTGAATTGATTGCACTGAGCATAAAAACGTTTCATAACGTGGAAACACTGTGAAAACATAAATTTTCAAGAACGTTTTTATTGGGTCTCCACCATGGAAACTTCATGTTCCTTCCAATATTACAACATATCTAATATATGATAAAAATGCAATCTTAAATCAATTGTATTTTGATTTAAAATACTAAACTTGGAAGGGGATGATTACTTGATTTAAGCATATATATATATATATATATATATATATATATATATATAACATACAAGCCTTCGATTTTGTTCAATTCTTGTACTTGCAATGAAAATTTTCCTAGATATTTTATTTTAGAAAATTCAACATATTTACTGAACACCACGGGCCCACATGTCTGTTATGAGTATTATACAGTTGGAATGGGAGTATCATCGACTTATTATACTGCAGATGTCACCACATGGACGGAATGTGAAAAGTATTGCTCCAATGACGACAAGTGCAATAGTTACGAATTTAACACGAACGGCAGCAACTTTTGTCTTCTTAGTGAACATACTTTTCCGAATGTCAGCTGTCTTTCGTGTAGCTTTGCATTTAAATATCCATGTGGGATGAGTATGTAGACAAATATTCATAACGTTTTCTTATTATGTTGTTTGGTGATATTTTCTTCTACCCAAAGTTTAATTTTAAAAATATCAACACTAATTGTAATATATTCATGTATATGTTTCAGCAACATCCATTTCAACAGTTGTTTCACAAGAATCAATTATTGAATCTTCATCGACATCTATCAATTCATACACAACAACTCAAACTTCAACAACTTCGGAAGACCCATTTCCTTATCTAGAAACGACTTCTCTACAAGATTCTCCTTCGACATCCAAGAATTCAATTACAACTATAATTTCAACAACATTGCAAAAGTCGTCTCTTGATGCAGAACCACAACTTTCAACATATGGAACAACGCACTCCTCACAAGAACCGACACAAGATTTTCCTTCGACAATTTCCAACTCATATTCAAATCAAAGTTCAACTACATTGGAGAACCTTTCTTCTGATTTAGAAACAGCACCATCTGTGTCATATGCATCATCAGCTTTTTCACAGGATTCCACACAAAAATATTCCTCACAATCTACCAATTCATATACAGCTCAAAGTTCAATTAGCTCAAATGCACTGTATCCTGGTCTAGAAACAACACAACATTCAACATATGCATCAACAGATTTTACACAAAAATCAACACAAGATTTTCTTTCGACATCTATCAATTCACATGAAACTCAAACTTTCACTAACTCGGAGATATCATCTGCTGATTTAGAAAAAACACAACACTCTACATATGCATCAATAGACCCCTCACAACAATCAACACAAGATTCTTCATCAAGATCTACCAAGTCATATACATCTTTAAGTTCAATTATCTCGGAGAGGTCTCCTGATCTTCAAACAACACATTCAATACCATATGTAACAACACCTCCTTCACAGGAATCCATACAAGATTCTTCTTCTACAATTACCACATCATATACGACTCAAAGTTCAATTAATTCTGAGACTCTTTCTACTGATGTAGAAACAACACAATCTATTGATTTAACAACAGCGTCTTCTCATGAATCAACACAAGGATCTCCGTCAGTATATACCGATTCATCTGCAACTCAACGTTCAACTAATTCTGCCACTCTTTCTACTGATCTAGAAACAACAACATCTGCAGATTTAACAGCAGTGTCTTCTCATGAATTAACACAAGGTTCCCCATCGGAATCTATTGATTCATCTTCAACCCAAAGTTCAACTAATTCTGAGACTCTTTCTACTGATGTAGAAACAACACAGTCTATTGCTTTAACAACAGCGTCTTCTCGTGAATCAACACCAGGATCTCCGTCAGTATATACCGATTCATTTTCAACTCGAAGTTCAACTAATTCTGAGACTCTTTCTACTGATCAAGACACAACACAATCTATAGAATTAACAACAACGTCTTTTCATGAATCGACACAAGGTTTCCTATCAGAATCTACAGATTTATATTCATCTCGAAGTTCAACTAATCCTGAGACTCTTTCTACTGATGTAGAAACAACACAATCTATAGATTTAACAACAGCGTCTTATGAATCAACACAAGGATCTTCGCCAGCTTATGCCGAATCATCTTCAACTCGAAGTTCAACTAATTCTGAGACTCTTTCTACTGATCAAGACACAACACAATCTATAGATTTAACAACAACGTCTTTTCATGAATCAACACAAAGTTTTCCATCAGAATCTATAGATTCATCTTCAACTCGAAGTACAAGTAATTCTGAGACTTTTTCTGCTGATGTAGAAACAACACAATCTATAGATTTAACAACAGCGTCTTCTCATGAATCAACACAGGGATCTTCGTCAGCTTATGCTGATTTATCTTCAACTCGAAGTTCAACTAATTCTGAGACTCTTTCTACTGATCAAGACACAACACAATCTATAGATTTAACAACGTCTTTTCATGAATCAACACAAGGATTTCCATCAGAATCTATAGATTCATCTGCAACTCGAAGTTCAACTAATTCTGAGACTCTTTTTACTGATGTAGAAACAACACAATCTATTGAGTTAACAACAGCGTCTTCTCATGAATCAACACAAGGATCTCCGTCAGTATATACCGATTCATCTGCAGCTCAACGTTCAACTAATTCTGCCACTCTTTCTACTGATCTAGAAACAACACAATCTATAGAATTAACAACAATGTCTTTTCATGAATCAACACAAGGTTCCCCATCGGAATCTATTGATTCATCTTCAACCCAAAGTTCAACTAATTCTGAGACTCTTTCTACTGATGTAGAAACAACGCAATCTATAGATTTAACAAAAGCGTCTTCTCATGAATCAACACAAGAATCTCTGTCAGTATCTACCGATTCATCTTCAACTCAACGTTCAACTAATTCTGAGACTCTTTCTACTGATCAAGACACAACACAATCTATAGAATTAACAACAACGTCTTTTCATGAATCGACACAAGGTTTCCTATCAGAATCTACAGATTTATATTCATCTCGAAGTTCAACTAATCCTGAGACTCTTTCTACTGATGTAGAAACAACACAATCTATAGATTTAACAACAGCGTCTTATGAATCAACACAAGGATCTTCGCCAGCTTATGCCGAATCATCTTCAACTCGAAGTTCAACTAATTCTGAGACTCTTTCTACTGATCAAGACACAACACAATCTATAGATTTAACAACAACGTCTTTTCATGAATCAACACAAAGTTTTCCATCAGAATCTATAGATTCATCTTCAACTCGAAGTACAAGTAATTCTGAGACTTTTTCTGCTGATGTAGAAACAACACAATCTATAGATTTAACAACAGCGTCTTCTCATGAATCAACACAGGGATCTTCGTCAGCTTATGCTGATTTATCTTCAACTCGAAGTTCAACTAATTCTGAGACTCTTTCTACTGATCAAGACACAACACAATCTATAGATTTAACAACGTCTTTTCATGAATCAACACAAGGATTTCCATCAGAATCTATAGATTCATCTTCAACTCGAAGTTCAACTAATTCTGAGACTCTTTCTACTGATGTAGAAACAACACAATCTATTGAGTTAACAACAGCGTCTTCTCATGAATCAACACAAGGATCTCCGTCAGTATATACCGATTCATCTGCAACTCAACGTTCAACTAATTCTGCCACTCTTTCTACTGATCTAGAAACAACAAAATCTGTAGATTTAACAGCAGTGTCTTCTCATGAATCAACACAAGGTTCCCCATCGGAATCTATTGATTCATCTTCAACCCAAAGTTCAACTAATTCTGAGACTCTTTCTACTGATGTAGAAACAACGCAATCTATAGATTTAACAAAAGCGTCTTCTCATGAATCAACACAAGAATCTCTGTCAGTATCTACCGATTCATCTTCAACTCAACGTTCAACTAATTCCGAGACTCTTTCTACTGATCTAGAAACAGCACAATCTATAGAATTAACAACAATGTCTTTTCATGAATCAACACAAGGTTTCCCATCCGAATCTACCGATTCATCTTCAACTCAAAGTTCAACTAATTCTGAGACCCTTTCTTCTGATCTAGAAACAACACAATCTATAGATTTAACAACAACGTATTCTCATGAATCAACACAAGGTCATCCATCAGTATCTACCGATTCATCTTCAACCCAAAGTTCAACTAATACTGAGAATCTGTCTCCCAATCCAGAAACGGCACAATCTATAAATGTAACAACAGGTTCTTCTCATCAGTTAACACAAGGTTCTCCATCAGGATATACCACTTTGTATACGACGGATTTATCTCCTGGCCTTAAAACGAATCAAAGTGTTACATACACATCAACAGATTCTTCACAAGAATCAACAAATTCCCCATCAACAATTGCACATTTGTATACAACAACTCAAACATCAAATAATTCGGAGGACCAGTCTCCTGGTCTGGAAACGACACAATCAGTAACACAGGGATCTACTCGTGATTCGCTCTCGACTTTCACCAATTCAATTGCGTCAACCCAAACTTTAACTCACACTGAGGTCTCACATCTTTCGCCAGAAACAACATCCACGAATTCATATTCGAAAACACCAACGGAAGGTATTCTAGAAACAGTATTTTCTTATGCACAATCAACAAAATCTGCATCACACACATCGACAGAGAGGGATTTCACTACACAGGAATACATAGAAGTCAAGGAAATATCAAATGGGACTGTCAAATGTACCTGTGTCTGTAGACATAACAACAACACGTTAGAAGAAGCAATTGAGTTAAGAAAGCAACTATTATATGTCAAGAAGACACAATTGTCGTCAACAGTCCGGAAACTCACAAGTGCCCCGGATGTCCGTTATTCGTCTGCTGTGATGGGTAAACTAGGTGCAGCTGTCATAGCCATAGTGGGAGGTCTCCTCACGTTTGCAGACATTTGTTCCGGTTCTTTGTTCATCAGTAATTTATTGAAAAAATATTTTAATCGTCAGTTGATACCTGAAGATCAAGGAACGTTACATATGGTGTAATATTTATAACACTTCATATAGGTTTCACTATTTTTTCTTCTTCTCTTCTTTTATGATGTGTTTTATACCAAATGAGACTTTCTTTGCACACTGACTTTGACTCTTTTACTATGGATTATTCCGTTTACCCGATCGAGATATAGGGCTCCCGGTGGGTGTGACCGGTGGGTGTGACCGGTCGACAGGGGAGGTTTATTCCTTCCTGGCACCTGATCTGGATTTTGTAGTCCTTAAAGGAGAATGATCATTGTTCCTTCTTATTTTTTCATGCATATTGTAGAAATTGGTACTTTATTGAATATTGTAGAGATCAATACTTGACTATATATTATAGAAATTGATATGCGATTGTATATTGTAGAGATCGAAAATTGACTACATTGTAGAGATCGATACTTGATTGTATATTGTAGAGATCGATACTTGATTATATTTTGTAGAGATCGATACATGATTGCATATTTTAGATATCGATATTTGATTGTACATTGTCGAGATCGATACATGGTTGTATATTATAAAGATCGATATTTGATTGTACATTGACCGGTTGCGGTAGCTCAGTGGTTAGAGCGTTCCCTTTGTAACCTTAATGTCGTGAGTGCCATCCCCGCTCGTGCCATGGCCGCGTCAAACCTAAGACGTAAACACAGGTATTGACTGCTAATTTGTCAAACGCTCGGCATTTAGAAGAATCCAGTGTCAAGACTGGCGTTGACATGATAAAGAACCCTCACTGCTACGGCCCTGAGTGCTAAACCTAAGTCTAAATTTGAGATACTTCACATATAGCTGGTGACGCCTCACTACAAGTGGAAAATTTTCGACGGGACGTAAAACAAACAAATATTGTATCGAGATCGGTAATGTATAGATTGTATGGGTCCAGGTGGCCCGTACCTGGTGTATTGGAGCCTAACTAATCCCAGTGAAGCCAACTTCAAAGGAATTTTTTAAAGTGCTACATACTATCTAATGTACACAACAGGTAATGTTATGCTTCACATGGAAATGAGAACTGTGAATGAAATATTATTGACGGAATTTTGACATCGTAATATGCGGAGTTTGCATTTTGAAACATCGTAACAACATGGTAAATTTACATTGATTTATCAACAACAACAAAAAAAAAAAAAAAAAAAAAAAGGTTTTGTTTTGGAAAAACATCGCAATACACCGTAACATCGTAATAAACCACAATCGCATTAAATGGGAAACACGGCATATCACTTCTGGAGATCGATACTTTATTGGACATTGTAAAGATCGATACTTTATTGGACATTGTAAAGATCGATACTTGATTTTGTGTTGTAGAGGTCAACATTTCTTTGCCAATAGAATGTCGAAGAGCTCATAATGGCAACAATGAAAGTATTTTTTGGTAAAATTATTTAATAGATATACGCCTTCGAAATGTGAAATGTTCAAATACAGTCGGCACTAGAAAGGTGGCGAGTTTTCGGAAATGAAAAATGAAATATACTTTTGAACGGTCGTAGCAGGGAGGATGTTTTATTGACGAGATCGTTTACCGTGTCTTTTTTTTTAAAATGCCATATCCAAAAGACCAGTAATTTTCACTTGTAATGCCGCGCTTGGCGAAGGAACAATCAACAGTATGATTTATGAAATATGTTTATATCAAGATATTCATTATTTCAGTTATTCGCTGTTGCAGTGATTTGTTTTAATGTTACACGGCTTCTGTATATAAAATTCGCTTTGTTGCGGTTTGTGATTTTATATAAACTTTCGCTTTTTCGGAATTATAGTGGTTGATCATAGTGGTTCATTCTACGATACAAAACTGTGTGAATAACCTCTCTTGTGCATGTGCTAGGTTTGGGGAGCAGAAATCAATGTATCTATTCAAAATCAAATGACATATTAATCTGGTTCTCCTGAAAACCAGATGAATGAAATTACTTTGGCCTCACTTGTTTCATCATCCAGGGCAAGACTGCTGATACTTCCGGAAGCAGGTAAATTACCTTACAAGACCTGAAAGTAGCCCGGATTTCCAGATAAATGAGCGGGCACATGAAAAACGATATGACGGAACATGGAAATAAATGTGTTCTTGCTCGGATCCATTCATATTTTTTCATTTATTTCAAGAGTTTAATTTTCAGTTAGCATACAGTAGTGAGGTAATAGATTACTGTTATGGCATTTTTGCTTCCGTTTGCACGACGATGTGATTGACACTACTTTTCTATGGAAGTGAAAGTTCAGTCTCTGCCATTTTTGTGAACATTTAGATTAGAAAACTGATTATAAACCGAGGTATATTTTTTTTTCCAGTCTGATTTTGCAGATGTTCTTTGTAAAATACTTAACTTTGTTTTTATATTTTGATAAGACTGTCAAAGACGTATTCGAAAGGAAAAACCTTTGAAGTTTCTTCTGTGAACGCACTCCAGGGTGATATATTATTTATAAAAGAATGTGGTCAACGCGTTGTATATATATATATATATATATATATATATATATAGAGAGAGAGAGAGAGAGAGAGAGAGAGAGAGATGTATATATATATATGTATATTATAGAGAGAGAGAGAGAGATGTATATATATATATAGAGAGAGAGAGATGTATATATATATATATATATATATAGAGAGAGAGAGAGAGAGAGAGATGTATATATATATATATATATATATATATATATAGAGAGAGAGAGAGAGAGAGAGAGAGAGAGATGTATATATATATAATCTACTCAACTGACCAACGACATGAAGAACAAGGAAGATAAATCCTAAGGACGATCTTGAATAAATTCGATTAAAGCGTGTCAACGAGTTGGGGATTTCAATGAATTATGTATACATGTACGAAGAATGAAAGAATCCGGAACTATACCAGAATTGTAAATGAAAGTATGTTCTCAGTCGGAGAGATATATAAGGATTGATCTTAGTATGTTCTCATTCGGAGATATATATATAAGGATTGATCTTAGTTTTGACACACTTGATTACATGTAAATTTACATTGAAAAGACGATCTCATATTTACAAAAATCCCAGAAGTTGAGAATGAAACAAACAAGGAAACGGAGAATGCTCTAAGGAGATTCGCGACAGGTAAGCTCAAACTTGACAAGGAGTGTGTAAAGCTCATCGGATTTGAATGAATCCACAGAATGGGAGATAAAAGGCGGCGCTAGTGCAATGTAGTGGCAAAATTTTCCAGATACAAAGATAGGGAAGAAGTTCTGGAAAAAAAGCAAATCTCAAAGGGGAAAAATAAGTAATTTTATTCATATATTTGTCCACTTTCGTATTTCTTGTCGAGATCGGGATTGTGATAATTCTTCAAGTAAACTTTGGACCGTACCTGAGAGTAACTACCTCCTGGACCGCCGAGAAGTTCAATCGAAAAGATCAGAAAATATATATCAACAATATTGGTATGGCTGATGACGAGACAATAAGAAACGGTATTGTTTTATTGCTGTTATGTCATATGATATTCAGTCTGGTAACACGACAGAGGTAAATTCAAGCTCGAATATAAGACATGAAAGCCAATCAATTTATCAAATCAAATAGATTTATGAGCTTTAAACTTATTTAAAATCGGGCATGTATAAACATCTCTGTGGACGTATTTATTGACTAAACACAGAAGTAATAATTATGTCACAAGACAGGTTACGCTAATAGTAAGATGCATATCAGGTTTAGTAGATATTTAAGATTAAAGTACATGCAAAATTAAACAACACAGTAGGGTACGGTAGACATGCCAATGGAGGTACATGTATGTCGGTGCCACAATTTTATTTTAGTATTATTGTTTTAACAATTTTATCGTATCATTTTTGTTTCTGGTTCTAATTTCAGTCCAATAATTTTGTTTTAATAAATTAACATTATTTATTTACTAATTTATTTATTATTTTTGTTTTTTAGATTTTTTTTTTTTTTTTAGTTATTTACTTATTTTGCTTTTATATTAATTTTATATTTTTGCTTTTAGAATCTTATTTTTGCTAAATGGTCTATGTCATTTTTCACCCTTATTTTATCAAATATACCATGGAAAACAAGTCTAATATATCATAGTTTAGTATTGTTTAATGCTGTTTTTCAATTATGTATAATGCGTTACAATGTCCTTATTATTTAAAGCATACATTGTTGTTATAAGAATGATGGGAAAATGAAACTATACATAATATTAAATGCTCAAAAAAAAAAAAAAAAAAAAAAAAATAAGGGTCAACAACAGAAAGTAAAACATTTTGCAATGTCAACTTTTCAATAATTAACACTGCTAAGGAATAAGTACAAATCACCAGTGTGTTTGAATATTACAATGCATGAACATTTATGAAACCCAAGTATTGGCAAGAAAAATATTCCAAAATATAGTTAAATTCAAACTGGTTTGATGAAATTAACTTTTTTAGTTGAATATATTTACATCTTCTTGATTGCAAGGAAATGGATGTGTGGATCTGTGTAACACTTGATCAGAGGTTTCACCCCCCCCCCCCCCCCCCCCCCCCCCCCCCCCCCCCCTTTATTAAAGACTGTCTAAAAGTCTCAATTATTTGATAAATACATGTTTATCTTATTGTTATGTAATGTATAAATGCTGATGGGTTGTATTAACTGAATAAACTAGGTATATATTATTACTCCAGCCAAGGTACAACGTACAACTGGAAGTTTTCAGAATTTTAACTGAAATTGTTTTGCACTTAACAATCGTAAAGAATATCAAACATATAGTATTGTGTTTTGGGGTTTTTTTTTCTGAAGGGGGGGAGGGGGGGGGGGTGAGAAAGATGTTAGGTAAGATTCTTGACATTCAAAAGAAGAAAATTGGGACCAAACTAATAATAGTAATAAAATAAAAAATAAATAAATGCAAAAACAAATTGTTCTCCATTCCAAACTTCAAAATCTTCAATAGGATCTTTTTTTTTTCTTTTTTTTTTTTGGGGGGGGGGGGGGGGGGGGGGGGCTTTATGGTGGCTTCATCCTTCAATTCATCAGATCTACAATGATGTGTCAGCCAATGTATCTTACTTTAAGATGTAAAATAACTAATGAATAAAGTAAATAAAATAAAAATTATGGAAAATCAAACTTTATTAAAACCAAGTGACCCCTGTCTGGTTTAACATGCTGGAGTATAAGATTTCTTATAAGGATTTCAAATGGGAATAGGACAGTAATTACCCAGTAAAACAACTTTTAGGAGACTAACAACAACTTTCTCATAGGTCCATGCTATGTGCAGTATGATCATACCCTTATGAATAGTAGTATCTTACCAGTGGTCATCTCAAAAGCTTGCAGAAATTAGAAACAGACCATTTAGAATGATTTATGAAGTTGATCAATGGGGAAATCACCTATTTTGAAATTATAATTGGTGCTAACACATTTTTTTTTTTCATTGGGTAGATTGGAAAAGGGGTATGCAAGTAAAATCTATACATGCTATCCACACTTCAGGTGCCTGTGCACTAAACTACTCCTAGAACCACACAAGTACTAGTGTCTGTGACAGGTTTATAAGAGACATGAAAAACTGCATGTGAGATATTGGCAATGGCAGTTTGATCTTTGATTTTCACTCCATCAATGCCTTTAAAGGCCATCAATTTTTTCATTGCAACTTGTAAGAAATGTAATAAAATGAGAAAGTCTAATAAAATGAAGCACACTCAAATCTATATACTGTAATCATCATGACGTAAAGTTTGTTTATAAGGAATTCCTTGGGAGACACAAATTCAAAAATACTTTAAATTTTTAAGCAAGAGTCCTTATAGGAAGATTTTTTAAAGTTTTAAACAAGTTCATTATAATATGCAGTGAAGTTTCTTAACAAATTAACGAACTCCATGCATATCATAATAAACTTGCTGCTAATGACAATAACTCCTGAATTAGGTTTGGGGAATTTAATACCACAGCGCAGAATATTGTATTGTAAAATGTACAAATGTACAGCCCTGAAATAGATTGAATATAACAATAATAGGATATCACAAAATACAGTAATCAGTAATAATATTGCAAATGGTTTCACCCCGTTTAAAATTCTCACTGACACAGAAATATTAAAAGAAAGATAAAAGAGAAAATGGTTTTGCCCATTCTTAAATTCACCCACTGACAACACCAACACAATGAAATGGATATTTTTTCTGTATATAATACATGCAGTTCAATAAATGATATTCAATGGCAACAGGGTGCCACCGTGGCCGAGTGGTTAGAGCATCGCACTCAAAATCACAAGGCCTCTCACCTCTAGTTGGTGCAGGTTCGAATCTCGCTCGCGCTGATATATGTGAGAAAGTTTACCAGTTTACTTTCGGAAGTTCGGTGGTCTCTTCCCGGGTACATTGTATCAAGGTTCTCTCCTCCATCAATAAAAAACTGTACGCCACCAGATAACTGAAAAATTGTTGAGTGTGGCGGAAAACAACAACAATCAATCAACAGCAACAACTCTTCAAGGTACACATTCTGTTCTGAACATATTTTCTTCCAAAATCACAAGATATACATCATCATTAAAACTAATGTGCTAATATGTGCTTATCTTGGAAAAGATTTCCACACACATATCATAACCTATTAAATGTACAGGGACTCTGTTATTTAGATATATTTTGCCTAAAAATACCTATTCTATGAAATCAAAATCAGACTGAACAAATTAGTCAAATACCGGACACTAATAACTGTGTGCATTAAATGACACCAACTTTACAATGAATATGAGAAGGATCCATTCTTAAGGTGGTTAATTATATTATGTTTTCATATATATGTACTGGTTAGAGAAATAAAGTAGTGGATTGAAAATTTTGAATTGAAATAAATTGAGATACATACATCGTTAAGTATAGACTTAATGCACACTATTGTACATACATTTTTTTCATTGGGTTCATTTGAGCTGTTAATAAGTATAAGCAACAGTATAAGTACAGGATTTTCATAGCAAAATATAAATCTATTCAAATACATGATGGTTTTAGTACAGTTTTTCTATGCAGGTTCCAGCACATCCATTCATATTACTGGTCATCCCATTTCCAACAATCTAGACATTACTAAGCACTTGGTTTTCTGCACACCAAAAGGCACATAAGGCTACTATCTTGACCTCATTCCATCTTCTCCATCCTACACTTCTTTCTGCTTCTACTCTCCTTCTCCAGGCTGTTTTTGGTCTCTTTGTGCCAACTTTCTGGAAATGTTATTTGGAGGTTCAAGAGGATTAATCACTTTGTTTCCTGAAATTAAACTTTAAAGTAAAAACCTGTTCAGAATTTCTGACTTTAAAATATTTGAAATAAATAAATATTTATATTGTTTAAGTGACATTACATGAAACGAGTGTGGAATTTTTATATACTTGGCTGTCACCTTCCCATTGCATGCTTCATGGATGGATTTGTACAACACATAAGCTGCTGATTTGACAATGCCCTTCCTTGTTTTTCTTGTTGGTATTTTAAGTTGCAGTCTGAATTACACTGGTTTCCACCTGTCTGAATATTGAGTCTGTCCTCTGATTTCAAAAGAATTATAAGCAAAGTGTGGATATTAGTGGAATTTTTTTTTTTTTTTTTTTTTTTATATCAACATGCCTTGAAAATGCAGTGGCTTTGTGATACCATTATGACCTTGACCTTCAATTGTTATTGAATCTAAATCTAAAGATCTTTTCTTTGTCACAGATTTATAATAACTTATTCCTCTCTGTTACCACAAAATATTGATGATTTGCTGAGGTTGCCCACATTTCCGTAAGTAGTGGTTGGGTTGTAACATGTATCATTGCTAACAATTTCCAGGATATTAATATCTAAAGTTGAAATAATTTTGAAACAAACTTACATTTCCATTCCACAGACATATTTCAGAGTTATAGATTTTTATTCTGATGAAAATGAAGAGAGAAACATTCACTAGACAAAACAGTTCCAATCTCCTACTATAGGATTTCTTTGTGCACCAAATTATGTAAAAATACCTATTTTGTTGTTCAGTTTCTTAAGTCAAAGTTAATGTTTGTCTTTTATGTTGTTTTAAAAAAAAATCATCAACCTTCATGGAAGATCAAATCATTAAAATTTCATGTGATGCACATTATGTACTTAAAATTAGATCTCCTTTAAAAAGCAACTTAAGTTAAATGCCATGGTTAAAAAACCAATATGGTAGATCCTTGATAGTGGGTCCAAAATAGCTTATTTACCTTCTTCGTGTTTAAGGAAACTGCCACCAAAACAACTTTATCATGCTGGAATTTTACATAATTTATTTATTAAATTTAGAGCTTGATATAATCTATAACATAATTAAAAACACCCTACACATTTATTCTTTACAATTATATTTAGTACCTTAATTTGTTAATTCAAATTGCTCACACACACAAGACATACAGCTCCTAACAAGGTATTATTTCATCTCGGAATAATTATATGTTTCAGAATTTAACTAATTGATGTGTATAAATGTAAAAGGCATCCGTAGATCGTAGAAAACTGTTTTCATGTTGAGAAATATTGTAGAAACCCCCTTTCTAAACTATGAAGAAATAAACAATAAATTTATTTCTTTTTTTTTTTCAGTTAGTTAAATTCCGAAACATAATTATTCCGAGATAGAATAATACCTTGTTTCCTGTGCATTTCATAATTAGTTCTGGTATAAACACTGATCAATTGGATTTAATCTAATTTTTTAATTATTAATATCATTCTATTTCCTTTCACCAAATCTAATCAATCAGTGTATACCTCCTGCTTTCATCATAACACTACACGTGCCCACTCTGACCTTACCCCGTCTCCCACCTTCCGTGCATGTCAATTTAATAAAAACTTTACAATATCAAGTTTGGAGGTGTACTAAATCATAATGTCCATTTCAATGTAATGGAGTTGTGATACACCTAATAGCTTCAGATTTGCATATTTCATTCAAAAGCATAGATAATGATAACAGTCACATACCTGATCTCACCTCAGGTGTGTCTTGGGGTCCATGCTTTCCCTACTTACAATTTTGTATTCTTCATGGGGTTTATGCGATTGATCATTGTTTGTCATTTTCATTTTTGCATTCACCATAGCATTACGAAAGAAAGGAAAAGAGTTTTTCCTTCAACGTCTCCGCTTCGTACTGGTTTCGGGCGTCAGTGGTTCACAAACACAACTTCATTAATAAAGATAATTGATTATTTATAAAAATGTAAACAAGTAGTTTATGAAATCATTTTTTATTATATCCAGTAAATAAAATTCCCCAAGATGTATATTTTTTTATCATGCACAAAGTTAAAGATTTTTTGCAATTTTGATTCTAAAGTAACTCCGTACTTGTATTGTTATCTGATAAAAGTATAGAAAGCGTATTTATAATAGAAAGCGTATTTATAGCATTATCAAAAACTGGATACAACAATACAATAGTATTCATAACCACCTCGTGAAACTGTTGCTTTACAAAAACTTATAAAATGTCTGTGAAAAATAAAGGAAATATATCGCATAATGGACTTGATAAAAAAAAAAATCAATGAAAACAGAGTTATTGCCCTTGAATTCAATATTTTGGAACAAATAATTATTGATTACTCATATAAAACTTACACTTTTGAAATATTTTATGTTTAACAAGATTTTTTACAATAACTATCAGAAAAGGCTCCAACAACATTTATGTTCCCATCTTGTATAAATTGAAATAAATAATTGATTTTGCAAAATCTTATGACATTGCAGGAGGGTGGAGTTACTTTAAGCTGAATAATACACAGCATCTTGTTCAGTCCACTTGAATGGTGAGCAGAGTGAATGCATGGTGACTGAACACAGTTAAGGAATAAGCGAAAAGTGAAAGCAAGATGAATGATTTATTCGGAATATTTTGGGAGTTTTCCTATCATTGTACTTAGTAATACTCTGTATTCAGACATACTCTATACAGTGTCAGTTCTAAAAATAACACCACAGCCAAAGTTTTCCCAACTTCTGCAGAAAAACACAAGTTATTCTAAGCAGATGATTTGGTTTTCTTAATTAATAATGATCATGCAGGATTTATTCATTTGATAATCTCACCTAAGGGAGATTTGATCAGCATTTTGATAAAATTGTCACGATTCAAATATTTTCACACAAGGGGTGCGTATGAACTTAGAAGCTTGGCTGGATAAACTACGATGTGGGGGAAATATCGATAAACAACAATTCTACAAAAAGAAATTCTTGGAGAGACTACGGACTTCAGCTGTCGCTATAGAAACCAACAAAGCCAATGAACAGCACTATGAGGTTCCAACAGAATTTTTTCACACAGTACGTCAATTCTTTTTTATTTTCTTCACATATATCCTGTTAGCAGGTCTATGATTGGGTAAAAATAAGAACTTTGATGCACTCTTGAATCTGATACGTCAATTTTCAGTTGCAAATAGAGTGTAGAGGTGGCTCACCATATTCTGAAAGAGTTTATCAAATCAGCACAAAATTATTTAATTATGAAAAGTATGATGATTTGGTCAAATGCTGCGGGACATTTTTTATACCAATTGGTAGGCCATTCTTTACCATTTTGATTTTGACCACAGAGTACTCTGTTTACCTGATCAAAATGTAGTGCTCACACTGGGTGTAAAAGGGTTATAGGAGATGCTTACTCCTCTTGAATACCTGATCCAACATCTTGTATATCTAAGGGTCCATGTTTGCCCAAATCTTAATTTTATATTCCTTATAGGAGTTATGAGATTGATCACTGTTTGTTATCTTCACCTTTTCTTGTAATACGTATGTATGTCAAGAAGGCAAAAATATGCAGTTCTGGGTTAAAAAAGAAACCCTTGCTTTTCAAAGAAATATAGATATAAGGCATTGGCGGATTTTAATTCAGGATATACAGATCAGTGATCTGATGATAATGTACAAAAACTGAGTTGATCAATACAATCAGTTTTCACAAAATATTTTAATTTGATCACCGTCTTGTGATCACCGTCTTGTGACACTGTGTCATAAATCGTGATGTAGTGAGGCACCTTATTGATTGATTATATATTGTTTAACGTCTCTCTCGAGAATCTTTCACTCATATGGAGACGTCACCATTACCAGTGAAGGGCTGCAAAATTTAGGCCTATGCTCGGCGCTTATGGCCTTTGAGCAGGGAGGGATCTTTAATGTGCCACACCTGCTGTGACACGGGGCCTTGTTTTTTGCGGTTTCATCCGAAGGACTGCCCCATTTAGTCGCCTCTTATGACAAGCTAGGGGTACTGAGGATTTATTCTAACAGCCTGGATTCCCACAGGCTTTGAGCCACCTTAAATCTGGAATTTTTGTATGTGCATTTCTTCATAAGCTTTAACATTGCATTTACTTGATGAGATGTAGTTATTTATTATATCCTTAATCGATTTTAAGGCCAGCCAGAATAAGCTGTACATTTAGGTCAAGTAAATTTTCCTTTTACATGCGTAGCAGCAGGCAGAGATAGGATGCGAATAGACAAACAAAATTTCTGGAAATGTTCATAGCATTTCTTCTACTATTTTGTGTCTGTTTATGAATACAAATTAAATTAACTGAAAGGAAGTAAAGTAGCTTTCTACTTATTACAAAAACCTCGTCAAAGGAAAGAAAGGTCAGATACGGATTAATGTGTCACAAATAGCAACTTCATTAACTTTTCATTTTTTAGAAACTATTTAATCTTCAGTAAAATACAGAAAAACAGTGTTGATTATTCACTTTTCATTTGACCAACTTTTCTAAAATCTGTTTGTGCAGTAAATAGACATATATATAAAAAAAAGAATTTATTTTGGTCAGTTGTACAGTTATTCGCTGGTCCAGAAATTTAAAGTTCATAATTTTTCAACAGGTACTTGGACCTCGACTGAAATATAGTGGTAGTATCTGGAATGAAAACACTAAAGATCTAGCAGACGGTATGTGATATAATCCAAAACGGTATGTGGTATAATCCAAAACGGTATGTGGTATAATCCAAAAAATTACATCCATATCTTTAACTCTGTATATATATGTATATAGGTCTCATGTGTCCCCAGGTGACCTGTATTGTCACATGTCTGTAGGGTGACCTGTATTTTGTGGTGTATTTGGTGAATGATTCAGTGTTCTGTAGTGTATTTTGGTGAATGATTCAGTGTTTTGTAGTGTATGGTGGTGAATGATTCAGTGTGTCATGGTGTATAGTGGTGAATGATTTAGTGTTTTGTATTGTGTGGTGGTGAATGATTTAGTGTTTTATATTGTGTGGTGGTGAATGATTTAGTGTTCTGTAGTGTATGATGGTGAATGATTTAGTGCTTTGTGGTGTATGGTGGTGAATGATTCAGTGTTTTGTATTGTGTGGTGGTGAATGATTTAGTGTTCTGTAGTGTATGATGGTGAATGATTTAGTGCTTTGTGGTGTATGGTGGTGAATGATTCAGTGTTTTGTAGTGTATGCTGGTGAATGATTTAGTGCTTTGTGGTGTATGGTGGTGAATGATTTAGTGCTTTGTGGTGTATGGTGGTGAATGATTTAGTGTTCTGTAGTGTATGATGGTGAATGATTTAGTGCTTTGTGGTGTATGGTGGTGAATGATTCAGTGTTTTGTATTGTGTGGTGGTGAATGATTCAGTGTTTTATATTGTGTGGTGGTGAATGATTTAGTATCCTGTTGTGTATGATGGTGAATGATTTAGTGCTTTGTGGTGGTGAATGATTCAGTGTTTTGTAGTGTATGGTGGTGAATGATTCAGTGTGTCATGGTGTATAGTGGTGAATGATTTAGTGTTTTGTATTGTGTGGTGGTGAATGATTTAGTGTTTTATATTGTGTGGTGGTGAATGATTTAGTGTTCTGTAGTGTATGATGGTGAATGATTTAGTGCTTTGTGGTGTATGGTGGTGAATGATTCAGTGTTTTATATTGTGTGGTGGTGAATGATTTAGTGTTCTGTAGTGTATGATGGTGAATGATTTAGTGCTTTGTGGTGGTGAATGATTCAGTGTTTTGTAGTGTATATTGTTTTCATTTTGCAATGCATGTTTGTGTGTGTGGTTATTTTATATGATAGTTAATGATATTATAATTGTTTATTGACTTTAACCCTAAGGGTTTGCCAGCACCATACATAATACATGTAAATCATATCCTATAAACAAAAATGTTGTATACAATATGAAACATGGATTGAATATTAGAGGATAAATATACATGAAGTAAGATACAGGTAAAGTTTACATAACATATATATTGCTGATAATTTGACTAGACAGGGTGCGTGGTAGTGAATGGTAGGGTGCTTTGTGAGGAATGGTGAGGTGTTTTGTGAGGATGGGTGAGGTGTTTTGTGAGGAATGGTGAGGTGCTTTGTGAGGAATGGTGAGGTGCTTTGTGAGGAATGGTGAGGTGTTTTGTGAGGAATGGTGAGGTGTTTTGTGAGGAATGGTGAGGTGTTTTGTGAGGAATGGTAGGGTACTTTGTGAGGAATGGTGAGGTGTTTTGTGAGGAATGGTGAGGTGTTTTGTGAGGAATGGTGAGGTGTTTTATCAGGGTTCAGTGTTGCTCCTCCCCCTCCATAGAAAAATTCCAGATCTGCACGTGCAAAACAAGACATTATACGTGTAGTTTTAATAGGTCACAGTTTTACAGATTTTCAAACTTGCTGGATTGCAGCAGTACTGATTTAAGTGCATTGAAGTTTTCATGTTATTATCTTGTCAGCTGAGGAAGTAACCTTGAAGATATATTGTGAGCGTGCAAAAATCGAGGATGGACAAGCTGTACTTGTAAGTTTACATGAGAAAAATAAACACTTGCAGCTTTCTTATGACATAGTAGTGATGATGACTGTAGAGGGGTTTTACTCTAGATTCCTTATTTTATGCGAGTGCTTAATATTGCGAAATGACAAATTATGAAATGACATCAAATCACGAGAACATAAATTCAAACGTTTTTGACATGTATTTTAGCAACATAAAAATAAAAGCATATAACTTTGTTTCTTGAGTGACGGTTCTTGTGAAATTATGTGATAATAAATTTCTTGCATGTAATTAGGAATTTACAATAAATGATGCCTGTAGTTGAAATATTTTATAATGAAGTATTCAATATACAACTCTTGACATCCTACACAGGACTTGGGGTGCGGCTGGGGCTCGTTTGGTCTGTACATTCTACAACATTACCCAAGATGTCATGTGACCTGTGTTTCCAATTCGAACACGCAGAGACAGTACATAGTGAGTCAGGGACTGAAGCTTGGCATGTCCGACAGATTGCAGTGTATCACCGCGGACGTCAACAACTTCTCTACATCAAAACGATTTGACAGGATTGTCTCGATAGAAATGTTTGAGGTAACTATAGTTTATATTCATCATCTTAAAATGGTTAAAGTTTATTCAGTTTTAAATACTGTGTCATTAATGGAAAATTATATATATATATATATATATATATATATATATATATATATATATATATAATAGTATACAAACATCTTCATTCAATGATCCTGTGGCGATCCAAGTTGCAATAAGTTCTTGGCACCCATTGCTTGTCATAAGAAGTTCCTAAATGGGGTGGGCCTTCAGACGAGACCTGGCAAAAAATGAGGTCCCATGACACAGCAAATGTGTGGTTTGATAAAAATCCTTCCCTGCTCAAAGGCTGTCGGCACCGAGCATAGGCCTAAATTTTGAAGCCCTTCACCAGCAGTTGTGATGTCTCCACATGAGTGAAAAATTCTCGAGAGGGATGCTAAACAATATGCAATCAATCCCCATGCAATGTGTATTGAATAGTATACAAACATTCTCATGCAGTGTATATTGAATAGTATACAAACATCCTCATGTAGTGTATATTGAATAGTATACAAACATTCTCATACAGTGTATATTGAATAGTATACAAACATTCTCATACAGTGTATATTGAATAGGATACAAACATTCTCATAGTGTATATTGAATAGTATACAAACATTCTCGTACGGTGTATATTGAATAGTATACAAACATTCTCATACAGTGTATATTGAATAGTATACAGACATTCTCATATAGTGTATATTGAATAGTATACAGACATTCTCATATAGTGTATATTGAATCGTATACAGACATTCTTATATAGTGTATATTGAATAGCATACAAACACCCTCATGCAGTGTATATTGAATAGTATACAAACATTCTCATACAGTGTATATTGAATAGCATACAAACATTCTCATACAAATAGTATACAAACATCCTCACACAGTGTATATTGAATAGTATACAAACATTCTCATACAGTGTGTATTGAATAGTATACAAACATTCTCATAAAGTGTGTATTGAATAGTATACAAACATTCTCATACAAATAGTATACAAACATTCTCATACAGTGTGTATTGAATAGCATACAAACATTCTCATACAGTGTATATTGAATAGCATACAAACATCCTCATGCAGTGTATATTGAATAGTATACAAACATTCTCATGCAGTGTGTATCAATTAGTATTCATTAAATGCATTACTGAAAATACCTGAACACTGTCACTGTGTTGATATTTCTTTAATACAGATATCCATATTCACAGAGTATGAATCACTGGAGATATTTGTACACTGTCGTACGTAAAGGTTGTTCCCATCATTCACAAACACACTATGAGGACAGTATACTCCGTGTTGTGTTGCAGCTAGTAGAGACAGAAACTGACCATCCTGATCAAGGAGGAGGACAATGAATTATCACACACTAGGATGTGACCAGGAACATCAGTACAGATTCCAAAGGGGTAGAACCCACGACTCCTGACCTGTATAGAAGAACCTGCGTTGTCCAGACTTATTCATCACCACTACTGCCTCTTTTATTAGAATCTGATACACAGATATCGCCGGCGATGTTTTCTGTGATATGATGCAGTTCCTGTCTGTTGTTATCCCTCTGTGTGTAGTGTAGTTCTTCTCCTGTTGTACCGGGTAACTTTAGCCTTTCCATCTTTCACCATCCCTACCAGTATGTCCCCATTAAAGGAGTGTATGCCGATTGGTGTCTCACCTCCTGTTTTAATGAATTCTTTGATATTATTATCCAGTGTTGTCTTATTGATGACATTGACTATAGCTGTAAAGATCAGGTCCATGGCCTATGTGGTAGCCGCCATTTCTGCCACTGGTCTGTGTCTCCTGTAGCCGCCATTTCTGCCACTGGTCTGTGTCTCCTGTAGCCGATTCCCCTCTACATCTGTTTGGACAAGGTTACCTTTAAAATCACTGACACAGAGTGTGCCGGATGTATTAGTGACATATGCCACATATTTTTAACACTTGGTACATTGAACTTCCTGATGGCAGTGAGAGAAAAAGATAGATATTGTATGTTTCACACCAGATTTCCTATCTCTGATTTGTTTCCTCTGTATACTTGTAGATTTCATTGATTTTAAAGGAGAGACAAATTCCATAGGTTTTCTTTTTCTCATCTCTGCTTTTGTGTCTTTAACATTTAGTAATTTGGCAACATCATTTTTGCTGTATTGACCAGCGGTAAACACTGGTGTGACCGGTTTTCTTGTCTTTGGTATGGGTCGGATTTTTGGTCAGAAATGTGGTGGGATTATAGTTTTGAACTCTGAAGAAGACATGTAGCTGTGGAACTCTTTGACATGCTCATGGAGATAGGAAATGTAATCATTAAATGTTGTGTTTTGACTCTGTAATTTTCTCAGCAATGACTGTTTCATGTTATCCACTGGTTGCAACTTTTCAGACACAACTTTTTTCATCATGCTTTTGAGGGACTCTCCCTCATCCTTCACGACGGTTCTTAAGCTGTCCATGATCATCTTTAACTTCTTTTTGTAAATCTTGTGATGTCGGAAGGAAATATTCTTGGATTTGGGATATCTCTCCAGGGAAAAGGGCAATATTTTCTGCATGAACTGTCTCCAGGTCAATAAATTTATGTCCCCGATGACATTCCTGGGTTGCACACTTGGAACAACATAATGCAACTTGGCATTCCCTACAGGGCACATCTATTTCTTTAGTTGGGTGGATCTTACATTTTTCCTCAGGAAGTTGTCGTTTTCGGTGTTGGTAACTGACCACTTCATGGTTCTTTTATTAACCAGGAAAAGACAGAACTAATCATCTTTTCCCCAAAACGTAAGGCAAATGAATTTTCAGGATGTCAACTTCCCTTTGGGGGATCTGTCATCACTAATGCTTTCTGTGTCAAAAATCTTGGGGTACTTTTCGATAGTGAACTTAGCATGGATTCTCAAATTAATTCAGTGTCTAGATCCTGTTATTTCCATCTTCGTAACATCGGTAGGATAAGATCCCTTATAACTGAGGATGCATGCAGGACAATCGTAAGATCACTCGTTACATCTAAACTAGATTATGGCAATGCTCTTCTTTATGGTGTGAAGGCCACGTCCATGCAGAAACTGCAGAAAGTTCAAAACACCGCTGCCAGGCTAGTGACACGTTCAAGGAAATATGAGCATATTACACCGATTCTCATATCCCTTCACTGGCTACCTGTGGCATATCGAACAACTTATAAAATCCCTTTGTACGCCTTCAAAGCACTGCATCAAAAAGCCCCAGCATACATCCAGGAACTGGTTCAGGTATACCGCCCACAACGTACACTCCGGTCTGGAGATTCATTGTGCCTTCTAAAGCCACGCACTCACAGCAGGGTGTGTGGTGATAGAAGGTTCGATGTGTCCTCGGCCACCCTGTGGAACTGCCTCCCGCTGAACCTTCGTTGTGAACAATCACTTGCTGTTTTTAAACAAAAGCTAAAAACACATCTTTTTAAACTTGCTTTTGATTTATAATGTATCCAGTTATTTTCTGTTTTAACAAAAATGATAATAAAAAAAAAAAAAAAATTACTAATACCTCCCATTTCGACTTTAGATGATTATTATTTTTGTGACCTTTCAATTTATATAATGTTCGTTTTTATATTGCCCTTGTTTTATATGTTAAGCGCTTTAGAGTAATTATATAATTAGATAAGGCGCTATATAAAAATAGTATAATAAAAAAATAGTATAATAATTAACTAATCTGATGTTCGTCTCTGCATTGTTCGTACATCTGCTGATGGCAAGTTTTGCAGTGAAATTGACGAATCCTCTTGCAGTCTTCAATACCACACTCAAAAAGTGCTGGGGAGCTCTCATACTCAGTTTGGAGGTGCCATCGAAAAATTAATAGCGCTTTCTTCAGATAGAAAGTACATATTCTGATAGAAACAAGCATTATGAGTGTATTGCAAGCAATACTAAAAACAAATAGTCCTCCGCGCATACTTTTTCTTGGGATGACACTTGCGCCGTGGCCTTCTGACACAAGAGGACCGATCCCGATGCTCACTATCAGAATATTAAACATACTTTTCCTTGATGCAGAGTTTGCATCGATATAGAGTTTCATATTTTAAAAGGATTTTTTTCTACCCACCCCCACCCCCTCCCTCTCAGTGGAACATTCTTCAAAACCCCCCGCCGTTGAAAGGATATAGTAAAAGTGCTTTGGAAGCTCTGTGTGTCGGAGTGATATGAATGTCCCCGCCCAAGTGTCGTAACTCTGCCAAAAGTTAAGTGATCGTACCCAAATAGTTACTTGACCTTCATATTCTTAAGATGTGTTTATATCCTAAATTTCAATTGAAAATTTTTATGTATGATTACGGTGGTCGAATGGTGAGAGCATTGCGCTCAAAATCACAAGGCCTCTCATCTCTAGTCGACACGAGCTCAATTCTCGCTCGCGTCGATATATGTGAGAAAGTTTGCCTGTTTTCTTTCGGAAGGTCGGTGGTCTCTTCCCAGGTATATATTATCTGGGTTCTCTCCTCCACCAATAAAAACTGGACACCACCAGCTAACTGAAAAATTGTTGACTTTGGCGGAAAACAACAAACATATGTATGATTTTGATAAGGAGCAAAAACTGAAGAGTTTAAAACCAAAAAGTTCAAGGAGCATTAAAAATAAATAAATAAATATTTTTTTAATAAAAGGTCTTAAGCTGGATATTCTAAAAAATATCATTTTCTATGTAGTACACTGCAGTTGAATATGTGCATTTGTTGCAAGATAATGAATGGAAACTGATTTACGACGGAATAATGGAAGACAGAAAGGATGGTAAAGGGTGACACTATATAATTCCGTTATTTCATCTCTAGGGCCTAAAAGTCGACACACTGTACAAGTAATATCATATGTTCAAGCTTGAGTTTCATATTACATTGTTTTTACATGTTATATATATATATATATATATAGTTGCCGTGAGGACCCGGCTTAGAATAGGTCCTCAGTACCTCTTGCTTGTCGTAAGAAGCGAATGAATGGGGCGGTCCTTCGGATGAGACCGCAAAAACTGAGGTACCGTGTCACAGCAGGTGTGGCACGATAAAGATCCCTCCACCAAGCATAGGCCTAAATTTGCAGCCCTTCACCGGCAATGTTGACGTCTCCTTATGAGTGAAAGATTCTCGAGCGGGACGTTAAACAACATAAAATCAATCAATTTATTTATTTATATATATATTGTGTAGAAATTTGAAAATGGAGAACTTTTGCAGCAAGTATCCTAAACATACATGTCTACCTCTATTGTAATCCAAGTTTATAGTACATTTTAACATCTGACGTATCCACTTTACAGCACATGAAGAACTATTCCATCCTGTTCCAGCGGGTGTCCTCCTGGTTAAAGCCGACAGGGAGATTGTTTATACAGATTTTGTGCCACAGAAACTTCCCCTATGCCTTCGACACCAAGCCTGGTTCAGACACAGAGTGGATGGCCAAGAACTTCTTCACGGGGGGCACAATGCCATCTGTAGATCTTTTCCACTACTTTCAGGTATATCAATCAATCTTGTCTATCGGGAGGGTGGGGAGGGGTATATTTGGAGTAGGTATATATGATCCATAACTCTTTTTCTCAATTTGGTTTCACCTTGACAACTGGACAGATGATAATGGTTACTGGTCAATGGTATGTGGTTCTTGGATGTTTCCAATTGAAGCTCGGTGAGCACGCCTTTTATGATATATTCATTGGATAGGATGACAGGGTAAACACGAGAATAAAGGTAGTAGGAAAATGGAGAGGGGTAGGGAGGACATATTGAGTGAGAGAAGAGGAAGTGGCACAAAGGACGGGGAGTTTGACCCTTCTTTCTATCCTTTACCCTTAATTTATGTAGGTGCACTATTGGTGAATTCCATGTGTAACCAAATCTGAAAACTCAGAAATGGTTGTAACAATTGATGACCTTTTAGTCAGTTATTTGATTTGCAAATACACATCCTCAATGAAACATCTACCAGTCACGGAAGCTTAGTGGTTAGGGCAATCACTTCAGAACTGGCAGATCCAGGTACAATTCTCAATTTCCGTGCTGCGTCCAACCAAAGATTTTGACCAATGCATGAAGTTCGAGGCCACAACAGTAAGGGTTATTTATCGTGTGTATTGTGACATAGGACCAGTGTTTGTCGGTTGGTTGTTAAACTGTTTGATGTCACTGAATAAAATCTTTCACTCATATGAAGACGTCATCCCCGTGGGGACCCGGGTTAGATTAAGTCCTCAGTACCCCTTGCTTAGTCGCCTCTTACGACAAGCAAGGGATACTGAGGACCTGTTCTAACCCAGGGACCCACGGGGATGACGTCTCCACATGAGTGAAAGATTTTCTGGAGTAACATTAAACAGTGTGACATCCGAAGGATGAAACCGCAAAACCGAGGCCCCGTGTCACAGTAGGTGTGGCACGATAAAGGTCCCTCCCTGCTCAAAGCATAGGCCTAAATTTTGCAGCCCTTCACTGACAATGGTGACGTCTCCATATAAGTGAAAAATTCTCAAGCGGGACATTACACAACACAGAATAGAATTCAGTGTTGCGTCCAACCAAAGATTTTGACCAATGCATGAAGTTCAAGGCCACAACTGTAAGGGTTATTTATCATGTGTATTGTGACATAGGATCAATGTTTGTTGGTTGGTTGTTAAACTGTTTAATGTCACTCTCAAAAATCTTTCACTCGTATGGAAATGTCACCATTGCCGGTGAAGGGCTGCACATTTAGGCCTATGCTAGTTGCTTATGGCCTTTGAGCAGCGAGGGATCTTTACCCCATCTGCTGTGACATGGAGCCTCGGTTTATGCGGTCTCCTCCAAATGACCACCCCATTTTGTCGCCTTTTACGACAAGCGAGAGGTATTCAGAACGTAATTTAAACCGGATCACCACTGGGCAACGGCGTTTATCCGGGAGACCTGTGACTTTCAACTGAAATGGCAGGCGCTTACCAAAGGAATAATCACTAATTCAACTTCATAAGTTTGACGCAGCACTTGAATCGATATTTGAACTTTTGACCTCTTGAATGAGTGTTTATGTGTATTACGTCCCGTCGAGAATTTTTCACTCATATTGAGAAGTCACCAGCTGTAGGTGAAGTATGGCAAATTTAGACCTATGCTTAGCACTCAGGGCCGTAGCAGTAAGGGTTCTTTAACATACTAATGCCTACCATGACACAGGACCTCCAATTTTACATCATATCCGAAAGACCCGTGATTCTCACTTCTAAATGCCGAGTGTTTGGCGAAGGAGCAATCACTACCTATTTTTACGTCTTAGGTTTGACACGGCCATGGCACAAGCGGGGCTCGAACTCGCGCCCTCCTGGTTATGAAGCGAATGCTCCAACCACTGAGCTACTACGACCGGTCCTTGGACCTCTTGATTGCAAAGAAAACACTAACCACTACGCTACTTCTGAACTCTTGTTTTTGTAGAGAGATGTTTTGCTAGTGGATGAATGGCTTATAAATGGTGAAAATTACAGCAAGACTCTGGAGGCGTGGCTAGTCACCATGGACAGGAATAGAGACAAAGTGAAGAGGATATTCCAGGAGACCTTCGGACAGAACGCAGACAAACAATTTTTTAACTGGAGAATGTTTTTTATTTTCTGTTCCGAGGTGTTTGGTTTCAATGGAGGAAATGAATGGCATATAGCACAGTATTTGTTCAAAAAACAACTCAGCAGTGCTCTATAGAAACTGTGTGTCACATATCATTACATGTATGAACTGCAAAGTATTTATTTCTGGTCAGTATATTGTATTGTTTTGATATTGACAGGGCTCTCACACCACTTTTTGGGAAAGGGGCCGGGGCCATTCAAATTGGGAAAATTATAGTCATTTTGGGAAAATCATCACTCATAAAAAATGTTCACAGAATTCACAGTATTTACAATGGTATGAACTTTTAGCGGCGCTGTAGTATAATCATGGAAAATATACCTCATAGTCCGTCAAAAGATTGCTTCTTCTTCATTGGAGGAGAGTCGGACCGTGGCAAATCTGAATCATCATCATCAGAGTTGGGTGTAGAAATTTCCGATTCCAGATCCTGTGGAATTTCCTCGGAGACACTGGCATGACTTTCCTCGGATTCAACGTGCGCGTGCGAGACAGTCGTACTGGAGCTAGGCGTAGACGGAATTGATTGTTGTTTGAACAGTATGCCGATTTTTTGCAGTTTTTCGAGGTTTTCTTGTCGATTTTCCTGATATAATACTTCGCGTTATGACTTGCATACCAAATAGGAACCAGTTTACGACTACAGGTTGGCGCGAATTAAATAATGCAGTCGTACGTGGAACTAGTTTCTTTCACTTTCGCTATTACTCGATCGTATATACGTGTTTTTATTTATTTATTTTATTGTCTGTTTGATTTTTTTACGTAAATATTCTGCTTTGGCAAATTGGGAAATTCACACTTTTAAATTAGGAAAAAAGTACCCTTTTTGCCGTTCAACAGCCCCAATTTTAGAGAATCGAGAGCCCTGATTGATATATTGGTATTGAAAATTTATCATTGTTCTTTTTTAAACTTTCATTCTTTGTATATATAAAATATATTACAAAAATGAGTCACAATTGGAAAGTGTGATATGGTTATAATTCAATCATAACACTGTAAATTTGTCTTCAGTGTGGGTGACTTTCAAAAACAAGTCATTTCAGATTTCAGATTAGAGTTACTGTGGAAAAGATTACATATGATAAGGAAAGCCTCTTGAAGGCTTATTGCACCCATTGTAAATCAACCTGCAATTTTAATCCTCTATGCAATTTGAACATTAAAAGTATTTGTAAATGCAATACTTTAGATAACATTATTCTAAAGTTTCCTTTGTTTGATTGTGTGATTACATATTGTGTAGCGTCCATTTTGCACTCCTATGGAGACGTCTTGGGGGAAGAGGGGTTGGTATGTTTGATATCAATTGTGTTAAAAGGGTTTCAAAAGTGAGTGTCGTTTAAAATCAACAGAGGTCCATGTTTGCCTAACTCTTAATTTTGTATTCTTTATAGGAGTTATGAGATTGATAACGTTCGTTATCTTCACCTTTTCATCAAAATCATGTTGGTCGCTTCCCAGGTACATTGTATCTGGGTTTTCTCCTCCATCAATTAAAATCTGGACGCCACCAGATAACTGAAAAATTGTTGAGTGTGGTGGAAAACAACAATCATTCAATCACCAAAATCGTGTTATTTTTCAAATGAATCTAAACTCTTCCATAATTTTTAATAAAAATATTTTAGATTTAGATATTAATGACCATTGGTGTTTATGATTCTTGTTTGTATCAGTAGGTTTGCAACTATTATATTAAAATATTTTTACTGATTTGCATCCGAGTTTCTTCATTTTACTAAATGTTATTCTATTCTGAATCTTGGAATCTGTGTCCATAATTTCCAAACAAAATATTTTTACTTATCATTTTATTCATTTAATAATTGATTTCCATATCCTTTCCACAGCCGTAATGACAAAAAGAAAATATGATAACAGAGATTGTGAGCCCCTCCGCTGGGCCTCAGGGGAGAGTGTCATAATACGGAAGGAAAGGATGCTTCCTATCATTTGTTAAAATTCAAATGTTTTTTTTTTTACTTAAATACGCGACAAGCAGAGGAGTATCTTGAAAGCAATTTTTTTTTCGGATTTACACACCCTTTATAAAGTTGAACTGGTATAGGTTCTTTTTAATAGACAAAACAAAACGCAACAGAAGGTGGGAAAAGAAAGGGGAGGACGAAAGATAAAAAATTACATCCTAAAAACCGAAAGAAAGTTTTGCACGCATACTTCTTGTCAGAGTGATCCTTGCACTAGAATACCGATCCCGATGCTCATTCTGTAGGATATCATGGATGCAGAGTGTGTATGATTCTGTGGTTTACGTTTAGTGGAGGAGTTTTCTGAACCCCCCTTCGTTCAGTGTAAGGATATACGAATTTTTATCTCGCCGGTCTTCTTTGTATGCTCACATGATTGCTAAGCAACACTTAAAACCTATCTTATTAAAATATTTGGAAATTAGAAATTGGTTCCTTGAAAGTTAACCTGATTTGATGTAGAATGATATCGTTTTATATTCATCGGATGAAATGTGTTTTTAAAACCCTTATGTGCTCCTTTAACCGGTCGCGGTGGCTCAGTGGTAAGAGCGTTTGCTTCGAAACCAGGAGGTCGTGAGTTCGAGCCCCGCTCGTACCATGGCCGCGTCAAACCTAAGACGTAAAATTAGATAGTGATTGCTCCTTCGCCAAACGCTTGTTATTTAGAAGTGAGAATCACGGGTCTTTCGGATATGACCCTAAAAACGGAGATCTCGTGACACGGTAGGCGTTGGCACGTTAAGGAAACCCTCACTGCTACGGCCCTTATCGCTAAGCATATGTCTACGTTATCTACAGCTGGTGCCGGCTCAATTCTCGACGGAACGTAAAACAAACAACCAACGATCCTTTCTATCTAAAACACAAAATCAATTGACTGGTAGGCAGAGGATCTGGGTTACCGCCCAGATTTAAGTTATTTTACCCTATCTGTGAGCGGTCGGCATGGAATGAATATATACCCCTCCTACGGACCTTATCCCACTTGATCAAGATGGCGGGTGTGACCGGTCAACAGGGAATGCTTACTCCTAGACACTTGGTCCCACTTCTGGTATATCCAGAGACGGCGGAGTCCGTGTTTGCCCAACTCTTATTCTGTATTCCTTATAGAATTTATGAGATTGATAGCTGTTCATTATCTTCACCTTTTTAAACAATAGAATCGATTTGATATGGGGAAAATATATTTATTTTCACCGTTGAAGCTTTCACCAATGCTAAGAACTGATTAATAAAGCGATTGATTGAACATTGCTTAACGTTCCTCTCGAGAATATTTCACTCATATGGAGACGTCACCATTGCCGGTGAACGACTGCAAAATTTAGGCCTTTCCTCATCGCTTATGGCCTTTGAGCAGTGAGGGGTCTTTTACGTGCCACACCTGCTGCGACACGGGGCCTCGGTTTTTGCTGCCTCATCCAAAGGACCGCCCTATTTAGTTGCCTCTTACGATAAGCAAGGGGCACTGAGGATCTATTCTAACAACCCGGATCCTCACGGGATATTAAAGCTAACATCATGATTGCAACCCTTGTTTTTTCAAAGAAGAATAAACACACGGTATATTGGTCACACACTGGGTTGTTTATAACATGAAACAAATCGACGAATGTCATCAGGATTCATACATCAACATATGACTTATGAATAACATTTTCTAAATGATCGTTACTGCATGTGAATGAAGAGAGGAAGTGAAATGAATTGACTAGTGCTTGTAATTAACATGCTTTAATGATCATATATTTATATCAATGATAATAAAAAAGATATATACAATAGTCCACCTATGAAACAAGGTAGCTTTGGAAGAAATTCATTACAAATGCTATGCCACAATTGCTAGATATCTCTAACAGTAATCCTTACCTATGACAACCGTATATTTTTATTTAACTGTAATGTATAGCTATGAGAACCGTATGTTTGTATCTAACAGTAATATCTAGCTATGAGAACCGTATGTTTGTATCTAACAGTAATATCTAGCTATGAGAACCGTATATTTGTATCTAACAGTAATATCTAGCTATGAGAACCGTATGTTTGTATCTAACAGTAATATCTAGCTATGAGAACCGTATATTTGTATCTAACAGTAATATCTAGCTATGAGAACCGTATGTTTGTATCTAACAGTAATATCTAGCTATGAGAACCGTATGTTTGTATCTAACAGTAATATCTAGCTATGAGAACCGTATATTTGTATCTAACAGTAATATCTAGCTATGAGAACCGTATGTTTGTATCTAACAGTAATATCTAGCCATGAGAACCGTATGTTTGTATCTAACAGTAATATCTAGCTATGAGAACCGTATGTTTGTATCTAACAGTAATATCTAGCTATGAGAACCGTATGTTTGTATCTAACAGTAATATCTAGCTATGAGAACCGTATGTTTGTATCTAACAGTAATATCTAGCTATGAGAACCGTATGTTTGTATCTAACAGTAATATCTAGCTATGAGAACCGTATGTTTGTATCTAACAGTAATATCTAGCTATGAGAACCGTATATTTGTCTCTAACAGCAATGTATAGCTATGAGAATCGTATATTTGTCTCTAACAGTAATGTATAGCTATGAGAACCTATGTTTGTCTCTAAAAGTAACGTCTAGCTTGGGAACTCTATCTCTAACAGTGAACGTTTAATTCCCTGCATTCCATAGTTATGGTCTGTACTATGATTCATTTATAAAAGGCTTGAACTGAGGTGAAGATCCATAATTAGTGAAAAATAACTTCTGCGTAAAGTAAGAGTATAGAAAATGCCTTTTAAATATTCATAGCTCAGAAACAAAAATTGCTATTTTTCACAATTACTGAATGACCTTGAGACACTCACAAGGTTCCAAGCATATTTTGTGATATTGTGATAGTCTGTTGTAAAGGGACAATTAATTGCCACTTTTGATCGAATAAATTTAACATAGAGTGTATTATGGGCATGCTTTTCTGTCAAGTATTTGCATATAATATAACTTGCCAGTGACCTTGGAAATTTTGCCATCTGACCTTATGTGAAGGTCAATGACACATCCGCAGGCCACAAGCAAGCTTCCTGTAAAATGGTTTAATGTTTCATTTTTACAAAGGTATGAGCAGAATGATTGTATACATTGAAGAACAGAAGAGTGAACAGTCGGATTGATTTCTCGGTGGTGCAATAATGTATGAAAGACTGTCCAAAAGGCGCTAAAAATAGCAGCGCCGCTATAAGAACTTGTTATATAGTATGCACTGTGTTGGTGACGTACGATATGACATTAATTGAATGAACCGATGTTTATAATAAAGATGATCCATGGGGTAGTGTTTGATTGCTTGGACTAATGAAAGTGATTACGTCCGTCTTGTCTTTTCCTCTTCTTGGGGATCTACAAAAGATTAGAATTTAAAATGATATAAATATAGCAGTTTGTTGTTTTGTTTTTTTATTTATAGGCGCCTGAGCAATTTTTCAGCTATCCGGCGACTGTCACTATTACCGGTGACGGGGCTGCAAATTTAGACCTATGCTTAGCACTAATGGCTTTTAGCAGTGAGGGTTCTTTTACGTGCGACACGGGACCTCCGTTTATAAGGTCCCATTCGAAAGACCCGTGACTCTCACTTCGTAATGCCGAGCTCTTGGCGAAGGAGCAATCACTACCTATTTTAACGTCTTAGGTTTGACGCGGCCGGCCCGAGCGGGGCTCGAACTCACGACCTTCCGTTCACGAGGCGAGAGCTCTACCACTGAGCCACCGTGATCGGTAAATAAATATAGTAGTAAAATAATAATTTTGATATTGTAGGAAATGATTGATTGATTAAATAATGTTTAACGTCCCACTTGAGAATTTTTCACTCGTATGGAGACGTCACCATTGCCGGTGAAGGGCTGCAAATTTAACTGAGGATCTATTCTAACAACCCGGATCCCCACGGGGGCTTGTAAGAAATTAAACAGTACATCCGGAAGTATCATTTTATGTTTGTAAAGTTATTTGAAAAACAAAGTGTTTTATTCAAGGAGTAAAGAACGCGGAAGAAAGCTTACTCTCAATTTTATTATGGAAGAAAATGCAGTTTAATAAATATCATTCAGTTTTTGATAGTATATGTGATGATATAACTGGAACCTTATAACATCAGCATAAGAAATAGTGCACGTTATCTTTCAAAAACTACATTTTAATTGCATATTTATAATTGATTGATTGATTGTTGCTTTCCGCCACACTCAACAATTTTTCAGTTATCTGGTGGCGTCCACGTTATGTTGATGGAGGAGAGAACCCAGATGTAACTAGGAGGAGACCACCGACCTTCCGAAAGTAAACTGGCAAAGTTTCTCACATATATCGACGCGAGCGAGAACCGAACAAGCGCCGACTAGAGGTGAGAGGCCTTGTGATTTTGAGCGCGATGATCTAACCACTCGGCCACAGAGATAAGATAATGTAACTGTGTTGTAACACTGGTACACTTAAACATCACACATTCATTACTTATCAGTACATTCTACACCTAGTTAACCTAGTGATCTGTGATTTGATTATCCTTATGACCCCGTGACGACCCGGGTTACAATAGGTCCTCAGTACCCCTTGCTTGTCGTAAGAGGTAACTACATGGGGCAATCCTTCGGATGAGATCGCAGAAACTGATGCCCCGTGTCACAGTAGGTGTAGCACAATAAAGATCCCTTCTTGCTCAATGGCCCTAAGCGCTGAACATAAGCCTAAATTTTGCAGCACTTCACCGCCAATGGTGACGTCTTCATATGAGTGAAAAATTCTCAGTCGGGACTTAAAACAATATACAATCAATATGGAAGAGACATACTTACCTTTATCTAATGTGGAGGCATAAACGATTGATTTGGCGCTTTTTCCGTGCTCGTTGAACATAGCTAGGGAGACGATATATTTTGTTCCTGGTTCTGTAAAATGCAGAATAGTAAAATGATGTATCTTTTAAAAGTGAAAGAAAGAATAACTTAACAACTGATGCACAATAGTTGAGAGGAATCATTTATCAGTACAATAGAACATGGTTACAGAGAACACACTTATAATGAATCCATGCGTACAGCGAACTGTTTTTCATTTCTGATAGTTTTAAAATATATTATCAATTAATTGAATATATCGAATGAAAACTGGTTGTACCCAGCTCTTTGCTATATAGTATGTTTTACATGTATTTAGAAGTTTTCTTGAAGTCACATGTTGCGTTCTAAAGACCTGCATTGAACGCTAAAGTCAATATTGTAAAATACCAGTAATCCTTCGAAACGGACCTCTCGATTTTAATGACAAATGCTAATTAATGGTGGTATTCCATCAACAAAATTACTGTAAAACACACTTTTAGTGAATACAATGCGCTTTACTGTAAGCGAGGACTCATTATAAACGGTGTCATTGTAAACTTGTTCTACTGTATTTACCCAATTTTTTAATTCTGAAACTCCTTTGACTTGCAGGTATGAACTCCTGGTTTTCGTTCGATTCTTTGACGCCGAATCCTAACAAAAACAATAAACACACACACTTAGTGACGGAGAGTTTTATCAAACATTGCACAGAATTAAGACAAAAAAGATACGAAGAAACCAAAACTGGTGGCAGAATTGCCAAAACTATTGTCAGAATAGAAGAAAAAAAGTGAACCTTTAAATTGAACCTTATCAATTTCGTTTTGGGATTAATATTGCATGTACATACCCAGGATAAAGCCGACGATCACGTGGAGGTAATCTTTGAGGGGTGGTTTCCAGTTCACGTCCAAGAAATCCGGTCCGGAAAACACAGACGTTATGCTAGGAGTTGGTAGGGCGTGAACGGTGTCTTCTGAAATCATACATAGCAAGTTCATGAATTGCTGAGGATCGCCACAAATTCGACCTTCGCTTTTATCACCAACGAAAATGACTACCGTAAAACACGGATACAGTGAACACGCTTATAATGAATTAACACTTTTTGCAAAAATATTTTCATTCCCTGTAGTTTTAGTTGGTTGTATATTGTTTAACGTCCCTTTCGAGAGTTTTTCACTCATATGGAAACGTCATCAGTGCCTGTGAAGGGCTGCAAAATTTAGGCCTATGCTCGACGCTTACGGCTTTTGAGCAGGGAGGGAAATTCCTTTGTGCCACATCTGCTGTAACACGGAGACATGGTTTTTACGGTCTCATCTGAAGGACCTACCCATTTAGTCGCCTCTTACAACAAGCAAGGGGTACTGAGAATTACCTGTAACCGTTTAACTGACAATATATGCGGTATCCATCTGGCAGAAATCTGTCATAACTTCAAAATACGCTTCAAAATGAAATGCACCCGCGATAGCAAAATGCCTACAGCTTTGGCAATATCGCGTATATTGTACCTATCATCATTTTTAATTATTTTCCTGACTTTTGAGACATTTGCCTTGCCTGTTAAGTCACAGGTCTACCAGAATTTGCTGCATTTTGACGGACATTGTGCCAGTCAGGGATTTCTTTCTCAACCTACGAACTATCTCATAAGATACCTTATCGGACCCATAAACTTCCCCCAGTTCAGTAAAATTTTGAATTACCGAATAACCGAGTTTTGTGCGAACATTTATATAAGCTCTAATTTCGTCGATATTCTCAACCCATTTCCCGACCAATTTTACAACAGACGTCAACGACTGGCTCTATTGAAATTACTATCAGTTTAAAATTATGTGGAGCTGAAGGTTCGTGTTTATACCGTTGGAAAGGTATTGAATAGAGCTATTCAAGAGTATCATCATCCACGAAATCGTAAAAAGCATTATCGCGCTGTGGTACAATACACATTACATATCGAACAGACGTCGCATTATGGAGTTTATTGGTTGTAATATCGTAGCTGAAGTATAGGGTTGTAACATGTACGTGTTAGCGTTATACCTTACCTGAAATGTGTGTTATATGGTTATATCTTATCTATAGTACGTGTTACATGGTTATATCTTCTCTAAAGTACGTGTTGTATGGTTATAACTTATCTACAATATGTGTTATATGGTTATCACTTGTTTGAAGTGCATGGTATAGGGTTATATGTTAGTTGACGTACGTGTTATAGGGTTATATCTTATCTGAAGTATGTGTTCTAGGGTTACACCTTATCTGAATGACCTCTTATAGGGTTATACATAAAAGTTATCTGACGTACGTGTTTGGGGTTATATATTACTCGAATATTACACATCTGCAGTAAAAAAAATCCAGTTATTTAGGTTTTTGCATACAACCTATTCACCTAGGAAATTTGTTTATCTCCTCCAGTGTTTCATATACAAACCTAAGGGTAATGTTTTGATATCCGTATTTAACGCTATTTCCTATACAGACCTGGGGAGAACGTTTGAATAACCTCCGGTGTTTTCTATCCAGATCTGGGGAGAACGTTTGTATATCCGCTAGTGTTTTCTATACAGACCTACAGATAGCCTTTCGATATCCTCTAGTGTTTTTATGCATAATTACAAATAGTATTTCGATATCCTCTAATGCTTTTATACAAACCTATGGATAGCATTTCGATATGCATGCCCTAGTGTTTTCTATACAAACCTAGGGAGAACGTTTTGATTTCCACTGTATGGGATAGTCGAGCGTCTGTGTTGTCCTTGTAAAATACACCGACCCTGACATAATATGTCGTGTCAAATGAAAGGTTCCTCAAAACTAGAAATGTTCGGTCCGCGAACTTAACTCTCCATTTCTTCTCTGTTTCTTTTTTGTAATAAACGTTGTATCCTGCAAAAAAAAAAAGGATAAAGTAGGTCAATGTATAGCTTGAAGCGACCTAAAAATTTGCAATGGCCTTCAAAATGCGTATTGCATCTGCAAAATAGTTTATATACTAGTATAGATCTAAATCTGGTTGCATGTCCGAGTTTGTCATTTACTATCAATTTGTTAGGAAATCAAAAGCAATCTTCCACAATATATTCCACATTCTGTACGAGTACGAGGGCTGATTGAAATGTTGTGAGGCTGGTATTGAAGGAGGTAAACATCGATGTCCTTTTTAAGCCTTACTATTCCATGACTATTTAAGGTTGTGTACCCGAAGAGTGGTGTCATTTGCCAGTTAATATCAACGAGGTAGTGCTCTAAAGTAAACAAGGCAAATGCCGTTTACAAAATAGGTGAAAGAGCACTGATCCAATATTTGCATCAATATTGATCTGTTAGCAACACTAGTTAAAAATGCTTCTTCATATGATATGTAAATACGGATACAATTTGCTGTAAACAAAATTAAGAAATTCATTTCAAATTAAGAATTATCTCCCTCGTGTATAGTTCTGATCCTTTGCCGGATTTGGCTCCACTATTTGGTATTTTTAGTTTTCTCAGCTCTTCTAAGTTATTTCAGATTTCCAACTTTTGTGACTTGAGTCTCACTGAAGAGACATTATTTCTCGAAATACGCATCTGGTGCATCAAAATTGGTACCGTTTATGTTTTATATTACAACCACTGGGGAAATTCACTAACCCAGTTGCTAAGGCAAATACGGATACAATTTGCTGTGATAAAATTAAGAAATTCACTTCAAAATTAAGGATCATCTCCTTCATGTATAGCTCTGATCCTTAGCCGGTTTGGCTCCAGTATTTGGTATTTTCGGTTCTTTCAGCTTTTACAAGTTTGTTCTTATTTAAAATTTCCTACTTTTTTGACATGAGCGTCACTGACGAAACATTATTTGTCGAAATGCGCATCTGGTCATCAAAATTTGTATTGTTTATATTTAATCTGTTACAGTAAAAAGGTGGGTGGCGGAATTTAACTTACCCCGTCCAATAAGGCCTGTTATTCTTGCAACCCCAAAAATGGTCAATAATGTCTATGATATTGTTATGACTGACAGGCACGTTACAGGAAAGAGTACAGAGGATTTCGCAATGAGAATGCTTTCAGCCCGTTGGATACCAATATTTCTGACATTTGATGAGAAGCACACTAGGCGCACTTGGTTGCGTGCTAATTTAAACCTTTTAGAGGTAACTCCTGCTTACTTTCTTTGTTACTATGGATGAAATGTGGGACCATCATTTCACCCCAGAGACCAAACAACAGTTTAAACAACTGAAGACCCTGGTTCATCCCCGCCAAAGAAGGCAAAGACTGTTCCATCAGGTGGAAAGGTTATGGTCTCGGTTTTCTGGGATGTTGATGGTAATGAGAAGGTAGATTATCTCCAAAAGTGACAAACAATCAATGGCGCATATCATGTGTCACTTCTAAGGCGCTCGTTTACAGGAAAATATTAAACCCAAGCAACGCGGAAAATTCAGTAAAAGTGTGTTGATCCACCAAGACATTGCGCTGTTCACAAGTCTACCATTACCATGCCTGTCATTAACGATTGTGGCTTTAAATTGATTGATCGTTTGCCTGATCTCGCTCCATCAGATTTCCATCTATTTCCAAAACTGAAAATGACCATTTCCGGTACCCACTTTCAGTCAGGCATTGCAGCCCTTCAACATCGCTGGCAAAAATGTATAGATACTGAAGGGGATTATGTTGAAAAAAATAATGCAATATGGCCGACAACATTCAAACCCTTACATATACGGCTCACAACATATCAAGCAGCCCTCATATATGGTATTGCATCTTCCCAAATTGCTTCACTTTTCAAGAAAATCTTTCTCATTCAAGTAGAATCCGGGGGAACCGTGATAATTTTTTATTCATATATATTTGTCGAGATGATTTATTTCATGAGTTTACAATCTTTGTGGGTTTAGAATTGTTGTGGGTTAAATCAACCAGAAAGCACATCGAGGCTTACATAAGCAAATAAACAAAGTCGCAACTACATAAAATGGTTCATGGTCGCAGTAACCTAATGTTTCAGGCGCTCACTTCGCAATCGGCAGGTGACCTGGTTTCAGTTCTAGTTCCCAGCGCCACAAACCTTTGGCGTCTAGCATTGGTAATGCATGCTACTTTGACAACCGCTCGACACAAGGCGTGAAAGTCACCGGTCTTTGTTATATGACTTTAAGAATAGAGGTCCAGTGCCACGATGAGAAGGAATTAGACCAGCCCTCACGTAACAATCCAGTATTAATGGTTCAAAATTCCGATTATCAGAGTTTGCATAAAAAATCACACACACACACAGATATATATATATATATATATATATATATATATATATATATATATATCTGTGTGTGTGTTTGTGTGTGTGTACGCGCGCGCGCGTGGGTGTGTTGCCACCCTTTAACGATACCAGACTTGCATGAATAGAAGTATGCTCAAGATGAGAAAATCTTCATCATACAACATAATAAAAGAAACATTAAAATGGTTAAAATAGCATAGCAGTTATTGCTCTTGACATTTAATCCTACTCTAGATAATTGATTACTCATTAAAAATATATACGGTTTTCAGTATCATTTGATTACGAATTATTTTAATTACATTAAATATAATTTATATATCAATTGAAATTCCTCCAAAGAATAGATTTCTATCATGCACAAGTTCAAGAAAATAAAAAAAATTGCAAAAACTTATTCCGTCACAGGATACTGAGAAACCATAAGTCTAAAAAAGAGGATGAGCTTCTGAAAGAATGATTTTTTTTTCAATGAAGGGTAACTATATAGTAACACACTAAAGAAATATATATCCTTAGACGTCTTACCCAGTGACGGACCCTGGATTTTAGGAGGTGGACGCCATCTAACGGTCACCGTCGGGATCTCACCGTGATTTAATTCAAGGCTCACGTTTCGCGGAGCGTCATCTGAATTACAAAATAAACCACATCAAGAATCTACACATTTTCAACTGTACTCACGGGAAGATGGATCAAGGTGTTAATAAAAGGACAGGGTCTACTATGAAATTTCTCATTTATCTCAGTGGAATTCACCATTCCAGCATCATAATTGTAAGGGGTATGAGTGCAAATGAAAGATTTACCATTCACTAGAAGTAGGATTTTAATGCAATAATTGTATGCTGCTATTAATCTGGCATTAATGAACATTTTTTTGTTCTAATTTATACCAAATCTGTTTAGATTTCCTTCTTTATCATCGTCATTCGAGGACACAATGGTCATTCGTCCATCTCCTATATAATAATAAATAAATAATAAACAAGTCATTACACACATCTCTATTATCAATCTAAATCAGACATATTTACGGAGGAATGACAGGTCATCATAGTGTAATGTTCAAACGAATGTTTGCTTGAAATCTAAAGATAGTACATGTGATCTCTAAGGGATTCTAATTTTCTGATTACCTGTCGTTGGATTGATTTATCGATTTACCTGCCGTTGGATTGATTTATCGATTTACCTGCTTTTGGATTGATTTATCGATTTATCTGTCGTTGGATTGATTTATCAATTTACCTGCCGTTGCAACAGCTATCACTGCTTCACTCTCTCCAAAGGTATTGAAAGCTCGCACGCTTATTATGTAATCATGGTTTTGCCCTACAAGGAAACAAATACATATGATGTCTTTACATACAGCGCCCCCTGACGCTCATAAAAGGAGCCTTCAGTGGTCACAAACATCTTCTGGTCAAAAGTAGCCTATCTAGATTTGGGCCTCTCTAAATCGGGTGTACCAGTGGTACACGTTCTATCTCCCTTTCTAAATAAATTGCTTTGCGTGTAACGTCACTAGAAAAGTCGATATCAGTAATACATATTTACTAAAATCTCCTGTTGGTAACATGCTTTCAATTATGTACTTAGCAGCATATTCGGCACTGGCAATACCGGTTTTGTTGGATAAAGTCAAAACATTCTGTTTTGTATATAATCTTACAACATTAGAGGGACTGACTTCCGGATTTAAAAAGCACTGATTTCCGAGGCGAAAGCAGTGAGTTTCTTTATTTATTATTGACTTATATAAAATATGTAAACATATGAAAGAAGTTCCGTAAAAACTGTACATACTTAGAAAATAAATTTCAGTTTTGAAAATACATACATAAGTATGAACCCCGTTATTTCAAGCCACCGAATACTTTATTAAGTGCGTTAGCAATTTATGAACAGTATTCCGGTGCGAAGAGATGCAATTCATATCCTTATGCAATTTCAAAATTGAAATTTATTTTTACACTATAATTTTATTTCAGTCGGAGTTATCTGCCTTTAGTATAGACATACTATATTTATAAACATTTATACGAGCATTATTCACAACTGCCACGCATTCATGAGGAAATAAATGGATATCTTTACAATTTTTAGAGATATCAAAGACGAAGACATTGGAAATGTAAACATTGTTACATGTCCAAACATTCTTACGGAGTTTATGAATTGTATACTGGGTTTTGCCAGCACCAAGGACTTCTCGGTACACCTCGGGAATGAACCTTCCGTATCCAACGATGTATCCTTGAACAGGGACATCGGGATTCCTCGGTCTGTCCCACCGTAGCGCAATTCCATACGGTACCTGTTTCGTTGTAAAATTTTCAGGCTGTTTGGGGAGTTCCCTAATAACTGGAAATTTGTATATTATTAATTACATATATTCCACGTGGTAAAACTGCTAATAAAAAAGATATTTGAATTCCAATTCAGTCTGATTATAACCAATCCTCTCACTTCACTCGATATACGGACAATCGCTGCATGGGCTTGTATCGAGCGAAGTGAGAAGTTTGATTTTAATCAGACTGATTCTACTTTTGAGCGGATTTCCTGGCGGTGAAGGTCATTTATGTTGAACACTGATAAAATATATATTTATTTATTATCTATTATCACACAGAGGATATTGATTATAATTCATAAGTACAGCCAAATAGTACATCAGTTTAGACTCCGCTAAATTTTTAACACGCTAAAAAGCACATACGGAGTGTTATAACAAACGAATTTTAATCTGTTCAGGTGCAAACTTTTGCGCTCAAAACGGAAGGAGTTGTAGACCCAAAAATGGCAAAGTATTACTATTTTTTGTTTTAAAAATCACAATAAGGAGGATGGTGCAACTAACTTCCCGTAACCCCTCTAGATCCTCCCCCGTATATGTATTACACAACTAAAATGTTTCGTACAGCCAGATCCATTTTGTACTACGAAATGCGTTATCTCCCCTGATCTATTATCTTTCAGATATAAATAGCAAATCTGAATTTCATGAAAACCAGTATTTCCTTGGTACATGTCAGTGGCTGCTGACTGACTGCAGTGTCATTCATTTTCAAAGGATCCTCACAGTATGAATTAACATAAGAATTGATCGAAACTACGACAATTTGCCATACCTCATTTTTTTTCAGACCCGAATATTTAAATGTGTTAACAGCTTTAATTACCCGGCAGTGGTAGAGTGCTGTGTGTCAACCATGTCGTAAAAGGTCCTGTTCCATTAAGAGTCATGGCTGCCACCCGCATATAGTAACTCGTGCCCGGCTGCAAACCTGTCGTAATGAAGTAATGGACACTGTGGATTGTACGAAGGATATTGAAACTGACAATGCGAATACTTTGAAGAAAAAGCTACTATCTAAGTCCATGGTACACTGTGTATGAGAGAGGGGATTTTGTCAGTTGAAGTGCATAAACTGAGGAGGGGAATTGTATCTGAAGTTACTAGTATTCGGATACGATATTATCTTTAAAATGTTTCTAGTGCTGAAATAAATACTTATTTCTAGCTCTACCTGATACACGAAGCCATTTTTACGTCTCTTAGTACGAGTGCAAGTCAATAAGTAAACAATAAGTAACCAGCCTAACTTATTTCCGGTTGAGATTCACCTCTTCTTTTTCCAAGTAATTGCCCCCTAGTGTGACGCACTTTGACCAACGGTGTTCAAGGGTCATCAGCCCAGAGCTGAAAAAGTCAGGGCCCTTTCCATTGACCCACTCCTCAACGGTCTTCACAATTTCTTCGTCAGACCGAAAATGACGTCCACGGATATCTGTTTTCAAGTTTGAAAATAAGAAGAAGTCGCTAGGATCTAGATCAGGCGAATAGGCAGAATGTGGTATTAATTCCTACTCGTTTCACTCTACAGTATACATTTCAATTTTGCAAGTGTGGAATCTGGCGTTGTCCTGTTGTAGCAAACACCTTTAGAGAGTTTTTTCACATATGGTGGTTCTCAGGTGGTCTAGCAAGTTTTTATAGTACACTCCAGTTATTGTACTTCTCTTGGGTAAAACGTCCAACATAATAACTCCTTTTGTGTCCCAAAATACTTCGGCTATCACCTTGCCAGCAGATGGTTGCGTCTTGAACTTCTCTCGCCTTGGGGACTCCGGCCCTACCCACTGACGACTCTGACCTTTAGTCTCATCTACAGTCATCAGACGCAAACGAAAATCATCTATTGGCCTAATATTCTTCAACATAGCGCAGCATAGTGATACTCTCGTTGCTAGTTGCTCATCGCTAAGGGATTTGGGAACCCAACTGGCTGTTATCTTTCGCATACGTAAACGATCATGTAAGATTGTTGAAACGCTATAGTCCCTGAAATGTTCTATGTTACCATTTTTCCGTTCGCTCACCGTGCGTTCGCCATTAGCTCACCGTGCGCTCTTCGATCACAGTTTTCCGTTCACTAATCGTTCACCGTACACTCACAGAACACAAAGCGTTCACCGTTCGTTCATCCTTCAGTCTTTGAATTGTCATTCCGTACATGAATTCTAAAGGAGCGATATTCATTGAGAAAATGAAAAAGTAATGTGTACACAATCATACATATAGGTGGAATCAATTGCTGTTGTAATATATCACATCGCTCAATTCTTTCTCAAAACAAAATAACAACATTTGAGATGCCATAAATCTTTCATAAATGTTGTTTTCTGGTCGAAATAGCCCCAAAATCAAATACTTTTGAGAAATATTGCTACATTATTTTATATGTCCTTAAGTGGTATAGCTGTAAATAAACAAATAATTGTATTAAATTATGAAATTTCGACAGGGTACTCCAAAGTACTCTAACGTACTATGTTTAGTGGTACCCATCAAAAATTCCAAATATGATACCAAAAAAACAAAAATATTTCTTTTCTCCTTTTACATCTACTCATATATCTCTATATGTAATACTGCATACAATGTACAGGGGCCTCCGTAGCCAAGTGGTTAGAGAATCACAAGGCTTCTCACCTCTAGTCGGCGCGGGTTCGATTCTCGCTCGCCCCGATATATTCAAGAAAGTTTGTCAGTTTGCTTTCGGAAGGTCGCTGGTCTCTTTCCAGGTATGTTGTATTTGGGTTCTATCCTCCACCTAAAAAAACTGGACTCCACCAGATAACTGAAAAAATTTTGAGTGTGGCGAACAACAAACAAACAAACAAAAGCAATGTACATATGCAATTAGCTTTTTTTGTGTATCATTGCTGCGTGCATTGGTGTAAAATTTACGATCATTTCAAGAGAAATACACATTCAGTACTTGTACAAATATGTAGTATGCTTTTTTTTTTAGACTGAATATATTTAGAATTGTAGAACTTGCAGTTTCCTAATTCCGTGGTATTCTATTATTCATTCATTGAATAAATATAAGCAACATTTTTCATATCTGATTATGAATATTCCAAAGAAAAATTTCGATATATTCCGAATAAACAGATCACCTTGCGTTCACCGTGCGCTCATCGCTCACTTTGTTCTGCATTCGCTCACTGCTCATCGTTCGCTCATCGTTCGTTCACCTGACCCCTTGGGGATCAGGGTTGTTAGAATAGATCCTCAGTACCCCTTGCTTGTCGTAAGAGGCGACTAATTAGGGCGATCATTCGGATGATACCGCAAACAACGAGGTCCCTTGTCACAACAGGTGTGGCACGTAAAAGATCTCTCCCTGCTTAAAGGCCATAAGCGCTGAGCATAGGCCTTAATTTGCAGCCTTTCACCGGCAATGATGACGTCTCCATATGAGTGAAAGATTCTCTAGCGGGACGTTAAACAATATTTAATCAAATAATCGTTCATCTGCGTTCACCGTTTACTTACCGTGCGTTCACCTCTCGCTCATCGAGCGTTCACCGTTCAGGTGGGAAAGTAGAACGTTTCAGGGACTACCATGTGAAATGCGTAATGGTTGCGTTATTTCTTCAACCTGAATTCGCCTATCAGAAAATACCAGATCCCGAACTTTGTTACAAATTTCTTTGTCGATGGCATCCAGTGGGCGTCCACACCTGGCGTCTTCTTCTAAAGGCATTCTACCGCGTTTGAATTCCCCTACCCAGAATTTAACCTGAGGATAAGATGGTGTAGAAGACCCATAAATATCGGCTAACTCGCCGTGTATTTCCTTGCTTGTTTTACATTTTAAATAAGTACCGAATTACAGCATGAACTCAACTTCAGATGAAAAACATGCCTTTGCATCAATAACCATGCTTGACATTCAACATCTTATTAAAGAATGACTCGATACGCATGTAATTTTCTACCCAAATATAAAACATGTATTGAAACAAGGCTTGGAAATCGTGTCCAACTCGGTCAATTCGAAATAGGATCGGCTGGTTATTTATTGACACACCCTCGTAGTTTGCTAAATCGTCATTTTGTTTAGATACAATGCGGAATGAACGTAATGAATATATGCGCAAATGTGACGTTAAAATCAAATAACAAAGTAGGTAAAAGCAGTCCCTAAACTGCCTTTAAGTTCCGTCTATATTTTTAAGAGTTTTAAGCTCGTTATACGCCTACACCACGATGACGGTGTTTTAAGTGCCGGAGAGGTGGTGATCCCTGACACGGCACCACTATATCATCCCATCTGACGGACCATGGAATTGAATTCGAAACCAATTTTCATCTCAAAATCTACTGTGATACTGTATAACAAATTATTTACATTGTCACAGATAATCATTGTCTACTTATGATTTAAATCATATATTAGCGTATTTTATAAGCTAACTTCAGCTTTTATGGTTATCCGATTTCATAGTATTATATGTAATGCGATCTTTTGATTGCTACAGTAGCGTAATGCTCTAGATTATGTTAGGTTTCGGTTTGTTATTTTAAATTTTTTGATTGTTTGATATTGTGTGATGATTTACATTTGACTGAAATGAAATTGATTGCTGAGATTCCAAGAAAATAAAATTGTAGCTTTCTTTAAGTTGAGCTGTTGGTGATATTTTTGTTGGGTGATGGTGTTGACACAGAGCACGGGAGGATACCCACCTTTGACGATCAGGTCGGTGTTATTGGTGTATTTGATAGTGTCCTCGACCTTGTCTGCTGACCGGAAACCCACGACGTACTGTGTCACCACCCCATTCATTTGATCATCGGGAGGGGGTCTCCATTGTAAAGTAATTTCCTTTCAAACAAAGTCTATATATTAGCATTGTTAACAAAGAAATGATTATTAAATTTTGTCATTAAAGAAATGTAGATTTAGTATATATATGCATTGTGTCAAACTTTGTTGCTGTAAAATAATGTCATTAGAGAAATAATAACAAACATAGAATATTAGTAACATATATTGCTTATCTGTAACTATGGTTACAGCTGAACTGACATTGGCGATATTCTAATCAAAGAGCCCTTTCAGAAATGCAAAACGACATTATCAGCTGAATGGTGTAAAAAGCAAATTAAGCATCAACAATTCCAAAAGCAATAAGGAATATTAATTGATTATGCCAATAGGTAGCCCTTATAGCCACAGTTTAAGTGCGTACATAAGTGTGTGCATAAAAACTCGAATTCGATTCGTCGTTCATAAAGTCACTGACAACGTGCAAGAAATGTTAACTTATCAGCTATAGTGTAATATAAAGTCACTGATAACGTTTAACTTTTCAGATATAGAGTAATATAAAGTCACTGATAACGTGTAATAAATATTAACTTTTCAGATATAGAGTAATATAAAGTTACTGATAACGTGTAATATATATTAACTTTTCAGATATAGAGTAATATAAAGTCATTGACAACGGGTAATCAATATTACCTTGTCAATTGTAATGTAATATAAAGTACAGTGAATGTCATCTTTACGGTTATATAGAAACGATTAAAACGAACATTAAATGTTATTATTACCGCTTAAAATAGTCCATAATGTCTAGCATACATCAAATGTTATTTTACCGTTACAGTCAATAACAACATACATCAAATGTTATGTTGTTACCGGTTACAGTCAATAACGACATACATCAAATGTTATGCTGTTACCGGTTACAGTCAATAACGACATGTATCAAATGATATGCTGTTACCGGTTACAGTCAATAACAACATACATCAAATGTTATGTTGTTACCGGTTACAGTCAATAACAACATACATCAAATGTTATGCTGTTACCGGTTACAGTCAATAACGACATGCATCAAATGATATGCTGTTACTGGTTATAGTAAATAACAACATACCTTAAATATGCTGTTACTGGTTATGATAAATAACAACATGCATCAAATGTTATTTTATCGGTTATAGTAGATAACAACATACATCAAATGTTACGCTGTCACTGGTTATAGGCAATAACAACATACATCAAATGTCATTTTATCGGTTAAAGTCAATAAGAACATACATCAAATGTTATGACGTTACCGGTTACAGTCAACAACAACATACATCAAATGTTATGTTGTTACCGTTTACAGTGAATAACGACATACATCAAATGTCATGTTGTTACCGGTTACAACTACAATATCTACTAAACATCGGCTACTACCATTCATTTGATCCATACCGTATAGTTAACATTGGTTGCAATGACGTCTTGTGGGGGTGCTGACGGCACCCCGGAGTACGTACTGGCAATGATCGACGAGTCGTTGCCCACCAGCTCATTAAAGTACGGTATCACGGAAATGAAGTAAGATTCTGCGCTACGGAGATCCATCAGCACGTAGTTGTTGTAAGATGGTCCAAGCCACTCATCCACTATGTTGGAATCGTTATACTCGTGGAGTGGTCGGTGCCTCAGGAGGAATCTCGTGAGCCGCTTGTTTGTGGGTGGATCCCACTCCACCAAGATGGAATTGGTTGACAAGGCCTTGCCCCGCAAATTGCCTACAGCCCCTGTAGGTTTCTCATCATCTGAAAATGTGATTTTACGTGCCTGGATTATCACAATACTACCTTTTTTGGATTTTGCTGTTAAAGAAATGATTTTATAAGTAGTCCTGAAGTTCTGCTTAGTTTACTTAATACTTTTGTTGGAGTTTTTATTTTCGCTGTTTTCGCGATTCTGTCATACATCCAAGATTTCTATTATCAAAAGAGTCAGTGGCGATTAATTCCTTTTAAGAATAGCAGATCTCAATCCGCGAAAAAACAAATCTTCAGCCGCAAAACCAAGACCTTATGAATATGCCATTTATGACCTAAATATACCACAGTTATTTCACAGTAAAAAATTAATATTGTAAGTGTTTTGTTAAAGATTCAATTTCATGGATACAGACGGAGAATACCTGACAGTGGTTTGTAAGTCCTCAAAATGGGGTCACTTGCCCCAGCATTATTTACCGCTGTAAGATAAACTGCCACCTCCTTAGTATCATCTGAAACAAACAGCACAACATTTACATCTTGAGGAAATATTATCACCATTATATTTAATTGTCCCCTGTAGATCTGAAAACTGAAAATGCGCGCCTTTGCTCATTTCTTTCTGTACATACAAGTGACTGAATCTTTCCCACCCTCTTACAATTTATATTAATTACAAGATGACTTCATTTCACATTTTTAAACTTTAAATTCACAATGACAATTATCCTGAAGGAAAAGAGAAATTTCTTATTCCTTTCCACGGCAAACTTCACACTCATATCCTCTGTATTTGTAGGTGGAGGAGAGAACCCAGATACCCGGCAAGAGACCATCGACCTTAAGAAACTAAACTGGCAAACTTTCTCACATATATCGGCGCGAGCAAGAATCGAACCGACTAGAGGTGAGAGGCCTTGTGATTTTGCTCTAACCACTCATCCACAGAGGCCCCATGTATAACTAATATATGACTGATATATAATTAATATATAACTGATATATAATTAATATATAACTAATATATAATTAATATATAACTGATATATAATTAATGTATAAATGATGTATAATTAATATATCATAACTAATACAAGAAGATGAGAAGAACACTACTCTCAATGTAACTTTGTATTATTTATAGGAATTATGAGATTGATCACCATTCGTTTATCTTCACCATTGCATTTCCAATTATATTGATCTGATGTATAACGGATATTTAACTGATATATAACGGATATTTAACTGATATATAACGGATATTTAACGGATATTTAACTGATATATAACGGATATTTAACTGATATATAACGGATATTTAACTGATATATAACGGATATTTAACTGAAATGTAACTGGTATAACTAATATATAAGCATTTGTGGTTCTTTCAGCTCTTCCAAGTGAGTTCTTATTTTGGATTTCGAACATTTTTTACTTGAGCATCACTGAATAGACATTATTTGTCAAAATGCGCATCTGATGAATTAAAATTGGTACCGTTTATGTTTTATCATATAACTAATTCATAACTAATAAGTAACAGATATATATCTAATATATGCCTAGAATATATAACTGATAACTCAATAGTTCAGACAGAAAGATATACAAAGCATATACATTAATCTTATTTTCTGGGGGAACTGAGCAACTCACGATCCATTGTCTATAATTGATTTTAATGTTCAATTTGTAAACAATATTCTGAAAACAAAAATAAAATACTTCGGTATATTTATTTCGTCTTCAAGTTCTACTTTGAAATAGGCTAACCACTGTGTATGGATACACTTTACTTCATCTATCTATCTATCTATATATATATCTATATATATCTGTGTGTGTGTGTGTGTGTGTGTGTGTGTGTGTGTGTGTGTGTGTGTGTGTGTGTGTGTGTGTGTTAATCACGACAAATAAAATACAATTAAAATGTAAATATCAGAAATGTCTTGGAACGTTTATGACATGATGCACCTCAAGCCTCTTCACACACTAGACATACATCATCTCGGAAAGCTTTGAAAACCTATAAGACATTTCTTATGTAATTTATCTTCTGAAATAAACATGCGATCATAAACAGCGATTTCTTTCTCTTTTTTATACTCTTCCTTTTTCTGGTAACTCAAGCATATTAAGAATTTTGTTAAAAATCCGTATTATTGAATTGCGATTATTTTTCCCTTACATCTGACTACAACTTGTAAAAATTTTACCGAATGGGGTAAGCGTGAAGTTACGTCCCTTGTTATCCATTAGATGTCGCTGTAGTATTCCATCTTGGTAAATATCTAGTCTGTACTGCCTGATGTAAGTGCGATACTCGGGGTGGGGCGGGAGCCACCGTATAATCATGGCGGTCTTGTTAACCATCAGATAAGCGTCTGCGGGAGGAGTCGGACGCCTGTTTTCTATTAATAGATAAATCAAAAGAAATACTACATGCTGTTATTTAGAGCATGTAGTCCATACAATAAGCTTCTCTAGTTGGAGTGAAAATTCCCTTACATGTCGGTATTGATATTAATCTGGATCTAATTAAAATGCTGAAGTTTTGATCAAGGGAAAAATTTGCATATAATTTCAGATCGCAGTTGGAATTGAATCTAATACACAACTTAAGAACTACAGAAGAAATATGTACACTGAAATATGCTGCGTGATCACATCAAAGATAAAGGTCAAGATTTTGTTGTGTCAAGGTCGGATATCAGCGTCTTCCATTTAAAGACGTGCCGTGGCACTCCAATAACTGCTTGTGGAAAAGGCCCGCGACTTTCATGTTTAACAAGTACATATTGTAGAATTCTTTCTAGAAATGTGGATTACCCTGCAAAAAGCTGGCTACGTTGGTGTTTATAGTTAAAACATTGGATATAGCTTCCCCCTTGTCGTACGCCACCACAACCTTCATTTCATAAGTTGAGTGCCTTTGAAGATCTACAATAAAATCGATTACTGTTATAAGTAAGCACAGATACAATATCTACAAGACTGAACTATTGCAATGCTGTTATAATTGAGTATCTCCATACAGTTCTTTCATATGAGATAAGTAAACTAGAAATATATTAAATAAAAACAAGAAATATTGTTTCGACAAATCACGTGTGCCAAGGCAGTAACAAAGGCGCACCTGCCGGGTACACATTGCAACTCGTCAGAAGATCCTTGGAAAAAGCATCAAATATAAAATAATTTCATTTAAACGACAAGAAATATCTTGAAATGGGGCGAACGTTCCAAGTCGGTTACAAATGTGCGACGAACAGCATTTCATTTCGGCCTCATTAAAAAATGTTAAGTATCGATGAAATTTCCGGTAGTACTTCATACACATATATATTTTCTTTTTCCTTCTTCGTAGTTTCCAAGTCGATGATATTTTTATTACTTCCCTACTACACAAGTGGACATTCTGAAAGCCAAAGTAAAATGCTAGAAAAGAATCAGCAATGCTTTGTGAATAAGCCTGATGATTAAGACCATACAGAAAGCAAATATCACGCTACCTTGTAAAATCATCGTAGACATCTGCGGGTAGGATTTTCGCACAAGGAACCCTTGATCTGAATCTTTCTTGTAGAGTATTCTAACCATGTTTGGTGACGTATCGCTGTTTATGGCCCAGTTCAACACTATCGCCTGGTAGAAAAATGTACCCGATAACAGGACAGTAAATGTTGTTCTTCAGCAATGCCCCAGTGGTGGATCAAGTGAAACACTAGAAATGGGGTGTGACCTATGATTGTACTTTTATGCCCATATAGAAGTTTATCATGTCACAGAATCAATTTTCTTTCTGTCAAACAGAATGTTTACACCCCACCCCAAGTCCTAAGCACTTACAATGCTAATGATGAAATATCCACCCCCCAACTCTTAAGTCACTTATACTCCTGTGCCACAGATGTGACACAATGAAGATCCCTCCCTGATCAACGACTGCAATCGCCAAACGTAGACATATTATTTTAGCCTTTCACCGGCAATGGTGACGTATTCATATGAATGAAAAATTCTGAAGAGGGACGTTAAACAATACATAAACAGCCAATATTTAGAACCATCGTATAATGACGTATCAGCATACATTATTAAAGTATTATCATATAATGAAGTATTGACATATTAGTATGCAATGTTAAAATATCATCATGTAATGTTAAAATATCATCAAGTAATGTTAAAGTATCATCGTGTCATTTTGAAGTATCATAATGTAATGTTGAAGTATCATGAGGTAATGTTAAAATATCAGCATGTAATGTTTAGGTATTATCATAACACAAACATCATCAACATACGGCAGTTGAAGCCTTCCATATACAATAACACCTGTACATCTATCTACAGATGTCCTCCAGGGTTAGCTACTTCCAATAGTTACACATAATTCTAATTGAGAATGCTAACATAAACATATTCAGAGAATAAATGTCAAAAAATAAACATAAAATATTGTATTAAGTATTTGAGTAGTCTTTAAATCTAAAGTGAGCTATTGCATAAAACATTGCTATCATTGGGTGTAGAGCGAGTTAATGCGTAGCACATTTTATCATTGGTTACAGAAACTTTGTATAACATGGTATCATTTAGTCTAGAACATGTTATTGCATAAACATTGTTATCAGTGACTAGAGTGACTGTTTGTACAAAACATTATCATTGTGTGTAGAGTAAGTTATTATATAAAACATTGTTATTATTGACTAGAGTAAGTTATTGTGTAAAACATTGTTATTATTGACTAGAGTAAGTTATTGTGTAAAACATTGTTATTATTGACTAGAGTAAGTTATTGTATAAAACATTGATATGAGTCTAGATTAAGTTATTATATAATATCAAACATATATGGTACAAATTTTGATGCACCAGATACGCATTTCGACAAATAATGTCTCTTCAGTGATGGTCAAGTCAAAAATGTTGGAAATATTATCATTGAATTTAAAGTAATGTTATTACATAAAACATTATTATCATTGCTTTTAGAATAAGTTATCGTATTTTTTTATCCTTGAATCAAAAAACAAAAATACAATAATAATAATCCATACAACATATGAATCTAAAGAAAGTTATAGTATAAAATTTGATATCATTGACTAGAGTAACTTATTGTATAAAACATGTTTATTATTTACTAGAGTAAGTTATTGTATAAATCATTGTTATTATTGACAAGAGTAAGTAATATAAATACCGTATCGTTCCAAGATAAAGCTTGAAGCGTTGGTTTTGGAAGGGCCTTCTCTGTTCTAACGGATATAACGTCATTTCCGTTTGAAGATCTTCCATTAGATGTTTTTGGGATGACTGACACTCTGTATTCTGTATTTGCAGTCAGATCTCGGAAAACATGTCGGCTCAAAGATATTTCCTCCTCCCTCCAATAATTCCCTAAGCTGTCCTCTATTGTAATCAGATATGTGACATTCAGATATTCGTGTTCGATTGGGCTGTCCCACTCCACTTCTACATTGCTCTGATTTAAAGCTGTGACCGACACATTGGCCACTGGCGGTGGAACTGCACCTGATCACCAAAATAGTTCTACCAATCAATTTTGAAATACATACGCATAAAACCTGATATTGTATTCAACAACAGCATTTTTTAAAGTAACTAAGTTAAACTCAGGCGACCTATTGCAATTTCTCAGCGTCCGGTGTCGTCCGTCAATCTACATTTTTTTAAAACTTCTTGATAATTAAAATTCCAGTTCTTTTCAAATTTGGTATAAAGCATCTTTGAGATAAGGGGGACATAAAATGTAAATTTCAGGGCACTTGCATTCCTGTGGCTTTGAGGGTGGGACAAAAACTATCAATCATTAATCAGTTTTCGAAAATCTCTTCTGCAACTGCTCACCTGTAAGACAAACTACGTACATAGTGATGTAGTCCTCTACCAAAATTGTACATTTCATGATTCTTGGAGTAGATGCCAAACTTGGTATATAATGATTATGTGTAAAACTTTTATATAACATCTTTGGTGCTACTGCTACTTGTTTTTATCAAATGTTTAACTGTATTTTTAACTGTACTTCAGATAGATCATTCTCGTTCAGTTGTCAAGTGCACAGATGTTTCAATAGCTTACTAATCAAGGGCTTGTGTACCAATAAGCGACAACACGATACAGAACATTCACTGCATCGTCCTTAGTTCGAAGCATTAAACTTTAAGGCAGCCCAATCAAAGCTTGTATCCGGATTAGAATGGTCCTCAGTACCCCTTACTTATCGTAACAGGCGGCTAAATGGAGAGGTCCATTGGGTGAGACCTCAAAAACCGAGGTCCCTTTGCATAGAATGTGTGGCACGATAAAGATCCCTCCCTGTTCAAAGGTCGTAAATGCTGAGCATAGGCCTACATTTTACAACCTTTCACCGTCAATGGTGACGTCTCCGTATGAGTAAAACATTCTTGAATGGAACGTTAAACAATCAGCTCAGTGAAAGCATACATGTTGCACTACATCTGTTCATGACTTAGCGCATGACGTAACGATATATTGATTGATTGTATATTGTTTAACGTCCCGCTCGAGAATTTTTCTCTCATATGGAGACGTCATGGTGAAGAGCTGCAAACGTTAGACCTATATTCGGCGCTTATTACCTTCGAGCAGGGAGGGATCTTTACCGTGTCATACCTGCTGTGACGATATATGAATGACTGCATAAAAGGTAAGTTTTTGTAGTGATATCAACATTAGGAATGGAAGACTCGCTACCTATGACGTGTAAACGATGTTCTTTTGCGACGTATTCAAGGTTATTCTGGGATTTACATATCGGGTTTTGGAAGTCCTCTGGAATGTCATATAACTCTAGAAGTATCAAATACTTGTTGAAATTCTCTTCCTCAAACTTGGTGATGTTATATCGAGTCTGAAAAAAGGCGGTGTTCAGTTTAGTATGGTCACAATCATTTGGCTACCATAACTACAAAACAGCTATTAATCAAGGATGCTAGCTACAAGTACATTAAGAGAATGCAAAATTAATTAAACTCGTTTTGGAAATTTGATGAGACGTTAAGCGTAAAAATGGCGAAGATGGTAAACAGTGATCAATCCTATAAATCCTATATGGAATACAAATCAGTGTTGGGCAAACACGGACCCCTGGATATACCAGAGTTGGGATCAGGTGTCAATGATGTCAGAACGCTTTATCATATCGAAAAATGAAGTGCATGTCATTTGCTCAACGAAGAAAGTATTGTTACAAATGAAATTAAACCATGATGAAAAGATGAAGATAACGAGCAGTGATCAATTTAATGACTCCTATAAGGAATACAAAATAGAGAGTTGGGAAAACACGAAACCTTGGATATACCAGAGGTGGGATCACCTAGGAGGCGTAAGCATCCCCTGTCGACCGGTCACACCTTTATCTTGATCAGGTAAATGGAGCAATCAGTGTACCACGAACGATATGATAATTTAATTTCAGTTATCTATAACGTGAAATTTGATTGCTTAATCTCATTGGCACATGGTGCATTGTATCATAACATTTCTGAAAGTGCTACTGAAATCAGAAACACGGGGATATTTTAAATTTTCATTTCTCTGATCTTCACCTTTGTTTTTAAAACTGCTATTCAAGAAACTGTATAATGGAATCTTTGCAATGCAAAGTCACATCCCTTTAAGTCTTTCAGAATTTGAATAATATGCCAGTAAGTTCTTGAAACATTGTGGTTTGAAATAAGGAATTTCAGTGACCTTACCTGGATTTGTCGAAAAATAAATTTACTCAAAATGTAACTGTTCAAATAAAAGAAAACTGAAAAAAAAATTTTCTTCTAGACAATCTAAGCTTTCAAATTCATTCGAAAACAAATAGGATCTGAGGTCGTTATATAATGTAACAGTCCTTAAATTGTAACACTGATCAAATATGTGTGTAGTATACCTCCGGTTGAATGTGAGTGGTCCATTAAAAATGTACAAACACATTTTGTAATAATTGAACATAATGTATTAAGTTATCAAGTTTCCTATTCTAATATAATTAATTTGTAGAGTATGTATGTATATGTTTACATATGAAAATGCATATTATTGTATACGACACTAAACTAATTATTGTATACGTATGTTTATATGCTATTATGTTAATTTATCGGATCCTGGGGGCCCCTGGCACCCCAGGTAACGATTACAAGGGGATTTCTTAGGAAATTTTACCCCAAAAATAAAGCTATGTAAATTCTGAATAAACGTCAAAAAACTGGAAAAAAAAACCAAAAAAAACAAAACACTGATCAAATAAGTTACGTGATTTCAACTTAGTATACACAGCTTTATTCTTATCAGATGTATCTTATTTTGTTTGCAATTAACTCCAGTAACACACAAACGAGGGCGCAGATAAGATATGATGGCATGAAAAGCATTTCTATGGACATGTATATGCAATTGAACAACTACAGTAAAACACGCTTATTGTGAAGTGCTAGGAACAAACTATTTGATTCATTATAAACGTAATTTGATTAATCCAATAAATTCGTAGTATATTTCAAATCAACAAATAATGAATATCACTTCGCTGTAAGTGTGAATTCACTGTAAGCATGTTTACTGTAAGTGTGAATTCATTGTAAGCGTGTCCACTGTAAGTGTAAATTCACTGTAAGCATGTTCACTGTAAGTGTGAATTCATTGTAAGCAAGTTCCCTGTAAGTGTGAATTCATTGTAACCGTGTCCATTGTAAGTGTGAATTCATTGTAAGCATGTTAACTGTAAGTGTGAATTCATTGTAAGCAAGTTCCCTGTAAGTGTGAATTCATTGTAACCGTGTCCATTGTAAGTGTGAATTCATTGTAAGTGTTTTCACTGTAAGTGTAAATTCATTGTAAGCATGTTCACTGTAAGTGTGAATTTATTGTAAGCAAGTTCCCTGTAAGTGTGAATTCATTGTAAGCGTGTCCATTGTAAGTGTGAATTCACTGTAAACGTGATCACTGTAAGTATGAATTCATTGTAAGCGTGTTCACTGTAAGTGTGAATTCACTGTAAACGTATTCGCTGTAACTGTGATGTCATTGTAACCGTGTTTTACTATATAACAATATATAGATACATGTATTTCGTAACAATTGTTTGTATTCTTTAAACTTCGCGGTTTACGATGCTACAACTATTTCAAGGTTTTTTTTTAATACCTCCATGATATCTTTTATTATAGGTGCCTTCTACAACTAAAGTGTATTTATCATGTATATGTAAATCAGTAAAACACATGCAGCTGACAATATGGACATGTTGTGTTCAATCAGAATGTAAAGGAGACCTACAAACCCTTGTCCTAAAACCCATTCATACTGAGGCTTGGGAATTCCCTGTATGATACATCGCAGTGTCGTGTTCCCGCCCGCCAGGGTCACGTGGGGTCCATCTGTTACCACGGTTACAGGGACTGTACAAACATCACCAAAAAAAACATAGTAAGTTTGGTTTTTTTTTAATAACTCTAAATTATATCCACCTCCTTTATATTAATCTTCACTGGAATCAGTGTAAATGAACACCGCAATTGAAATAGACAATTTTGCAATACAGACCAGCATATTTGCTGAATTTCAGTATAACTGTGAAATCTAAACATTATTTGAGAAACGAATAACTACTAGTTTCTTCATGTAGACGTACCAGGGGTTGAGAATGACGTCGAGAATTGTCCAATTTCTCTCGAGCTCACCGCCCGGATTGTGACATTGTATTCTCCTCCTGGGTCAAGGCTATACACTTCCAGGGCGAGGGGATGACGGTACACCTCCTTAATGTATAATATCTGAGAGTCTGTTAAAAAAAAGCAAGAAAATATGGTATACAGAACAAGGTATGGTAAGTGTTATATGAAGTTTAAGCTGATATCCGTTTGGCTTGCAATATACATGTACCTTGTGTGATTTCAACTAAATACGTCACTACGTCGTTGGAGATATCGTCCCATGTTATGTTAACACCCGCGGAAATCTGCTCTACTTTTAGGCCGAACAGTTCCTCTGGACTCGCTAATCAAAGAATAACGACGAAGTACACAAAATATAGCAAATCTCAATACTTCCCCGTGCTCTTTGACATAGGAAAATTACACAGTTACATTAATACTATATAATCGCTTTTCATTCGTCTTCAAAATAGTCTTCGATTACTTTCATCAATCATGAATTTAAAGAAAATAAGAATAACTCCGGGATTTTGGTCTCACCTGTTGGCGGTATGGTAGTGGGGACACTCAAGGATTCGTCATTTGAATTATTGCGTACTCCAGGAAGTTTCACCAGCCGCCATGAAGAGTATGGGCCAGTTGCATATCGGGATTTTGCAGCTATTCTTATCTTGTATGATTCCCCTTTTAGTAAGTCTAACATGAAATAGAAAACCAGATAATATATATATATATATATATATATATATATATATAGAGAGAGAGAGAGAGAGAGAGAGAGAGAGAGAGAGAGAGAGAGAGAGAGAGCTAATGAACCAGTCTGAATTCAATTCCTGTTATTGTTTGATGTATGCATACAGCAACCTGGGCATTTATATCTTTAGTTTTAATTATAAATTATGTCTTATGTAAAGTTCAAAGGTCAATGTTTTTCTTGAAAAATAAAATGTATCAAAGTGACAAATCATTGGTAATATATGGTTACATTGTATACGTTCGATGACAATATATTAGTTTGCTGAGTGTGTACAGATTTGAATTTCCGGTTGCTTTCTACTATCAAACGATGATAAACAAATAAAAACGGTAAAACATACGTACAAGAGAAAGCGGATTTCCGAGTATTTATGGCATGCCCAACGTTGTAATATTTGATCTTTTTCATTTGTATTTTATATTTTTCATTTGTATTGTATAAATTTGCATTTATATTGTCCATTTTCCATTTGTAGTGTACATTTGCGATTTGTATTCTATAAATTTTCCATTTATGTTGTACAATTTTTCATTTGTAATGCATAATTTTCAATCTTGAGTCGGGGGTTCGAATCCCACTGTGGGACGTGGGTGCCGGTCTTTCGGATGAGACCGTATAAACCGAGGTCCCGTGTCGCAGTAGGTGTGGCACGATAAAGGTCCCTCCCTGCTCAAAGGCCCTGAGTGCCGAGCATAGGCCTAAATTTGCAGCCCTGTCACCGGTAATGGTGACAGCCGCCGGATAGCTGAAAAATTGCTCAGGCGGCTATAAACAAACAAACAAACAAAACATTTGTAGTGTATGAAGTATCCGAAGAATTGTTTATTCTAGTTTGTTACAAAGCATCTCATTAGTTTTAACCATGGTTCCATCATCAAGCCATAGGCTATATTTTTATCATAACCTAAATGACTTTATATGATTACTTTACAAGTTTACCTATATGTAAAGTCTACTGAACTTTTGCTGATCAACCTGGTGTTTATCTAGACTTGCATGGAAATAAGGGATTAATTTATCTTGTGGTTGAGCAGCGGGTACATCTCGCTCGTCTTCAACATAATACAAACTGGTACTTGACCAATGAAATCCTTCGTAACAAATTAAAATAAACAACTCAATACAAATGGAAAGACACCCGATGCAAATGAAAACTAAGTATGCATTAAAAATTATAGAATATAAATGAAAAATAAAGAAAACAATGGAACATTATATAATACAAGCTATAAAATGCACAATACAGTTGAAAAAGTATACAATATAGATATAAATTAAACAAAACAAATACAAAATTAGACAATAGAAATGGAAAAGATAAAATATTGCAGTGTTGGACATGCCAAAGAGTACCTGTGATGACGTATTGAGACTTCCAGGAACTGGCCATGGCGCTACACACATCGCCTCTCCGGATGCCCCGCCTCTTGTACTGAATCTTGTAACCCACAATCTTGCTGTCCGTGTGCTTCCGGTTGGGGGACCAGTTTACTTGGATTTTCTGTTCAAATTTACATTAAGCGTATTTATGTGTTTATTTCTTTATTGTTTACTGGATATATGCCGTTTGAACAAGGTAATGTTAGTTATAACCACTACAGGCGCAAGTTAGACAATATATACAGATTTAATATGTGCCACTTTTCATTTGAAAAAAGATGTACACTATTGATTGATTGATTGTTTTTGTTTTCCGACACTCTCAACAATATTTCAGTTATCTGGTGGCGTCCAATTTTTTATTGGTGGAAGAGAGAAACCAGATACACTGTATCCGGAAAGAGACCACCGACCTTCCGAAATTAAACTGGCAAACTTTCTCACATATATCGATACGAGCGAGAATCGAACCCGCGTCGACTAGAGACGAAAGTCATTGTAAGATGTACAGTAACAAACTCCCTGATACAACACCTGTACAATCTGCTTTACAGGTCATTCTGATCCTTATTCTCATTTTCAATTTCATATTTTAGCTCACTTGAGCTGAAAGCTCAATACTTTTTTTATCACCCGCTGTCCGTCTGGCCATCCGTCCGTCTGTCTGTAAACTTTTCTTATTTTCGACTTCTTCTCCAGCACCTGGCTAATTTTAAGCAAACTTGGCACAAAATATCTTTTGATCAAGTGGATTGAAGTTCGATCAAAATGAAGGACAACGCCCTTCTCCAAGAGGAGATAATAGCGAAAAAGCAAATATATGTTGACAATTTTTTTAAAATCTTCTCCAGAACCAGCAAGCCAATTTCAATCAAATTTGGTACAAGCCATCCAGGAGTAAATGGAATTCAAATGTAGGGTCATGCTCCTTCATAGGGAAGATAATCACAAAAATGCAAAAATAGGGTGGGTCATTTAAAACTCTTTTTCTCAAGAACCTTGGGTCAGATTTATGTGGCAGGTCATTGACGTAGTGCAGATTCAAATTTATTAAAGTCATGGTCCCTAGGTGTAGGATGAGGCCACAATAAGGGATCAAAGTTGTGCATGCGAAAATATGCCCAAAAAATCGTCTGCTCCAGAACCACTGGGCCAATTTCAATCACGCTTGGTACAAATCATCCTTGTGTAAAGGGGATTCCAGTTTGTTCACCTGAAGGACCATGCATCCTTCAAAGGAGAGATAGTCACAAAAATACAAAAACATGGTGGGGTCTTAATTTTTTTTCTCAGGAACCACTGGGGCAGAATAGTTTAAATTTACATGAAAACTTCCTGACATAGTGCAAATTCAGCTTTGTTAAAATCATGGCCCTCGATGTAAAGTGGGGCCACAATAGGGGATAAGTTTTACATGCGAAAATACGGGGGGAGGGGGGTCCTTACAAATCTTCTCAAGAACCACTAAGCCAGAAAAGTTCAAAATTACATTGCAGCTTTCTAACAAAGTGCAGACTGAAATTTTGTTGTTGTTGTTATTGTTATAACGATGTAGTTTACCAGTACAATTTTCCATTACGTCAAATGCTGTCTGACGTGTTTCATACCAATTATTAGGCCGTTCTTGGCACACTGATTCTGACTGCGGATTGCTTTGTTCACCTGATCGGGATGTAGGACTCACAGCGAGTGTGACCGGTCGATAGTGGATGCTTACTCCTCCTAGGCACCTGATCCCTCTTCTGGTATGTCCAGGTGTCCGTGTTTGCCCATCTCTCTGATTTGTATTTTCTATAGGAATTACGAGATTGAATACTGTTCGTTATCTTGGCCTTTTTATGATGGTCCCCAGGGGAAGGGCGGCGCCACAATTGGGGATAAAAGTTTTACATGTGAATATATATAGGAAGAATGTTTAGATATGAACCAATAATCACTCGGTTGAACGATGTGGCCCATGGGCCTCGTGTCAATGTTTATTCTAACACACTGTAGATTCCGACAAAAATAATTGTCTCCGGATTACACAGGTTTCAAGAGTCAAGCAAGTTTTTGAGATAACATATAAAATCTATTTTCCATTTAACTTACCGTCGTTCCCACGGGTTTTACTTTCACATTCGTTGGCGGACTGACGTCAAATTCTCCCTGTGTCTTACAAAACAATGTTAAGGATTTGGACAGCTTAGATTCGTACACAGTTTGTATTCTTAGCAGATAAATAGAATCCGGTTTTAGTCCTTTGATAGAATACGATCGTTTTATTATTAGGTCGGATTTATGAGTTTTGCCCTTCTTTTGTTTCCATGTCACCCGATAACCTTTGACCTTGAAGGCTTTGACGTCCCTAGGATCCCGCCATTTCAGTTTAAAACTTATTGGCGACAGATATTTGACCTTTAAACTTCTAGGTTTGGGGTACCTTGGGTCATCATCTGTAATTGAATTCTATGAAAACGTAAGTGACACAGAGCATTAAATTTTCTTTAAGAAATGTAGCTATACAGAAATTAAAATCACTTGAATAAAACACACAAATAAGAGATTAAAACAAACACTCACTGGAGATCAGATATATGGAACTCAATTAATTTTGCTTTTGATTTCTAGAGATAAAGATAATCAGCTATATCTATATTGATTAATCTGAAATCACTAGCACTTACTTGAAATTGTGTGTAACTGTACACGTAATTATGTGTAACTTTCAATGTAATTGTGTGTAACTGTACATATACTTGTATGTAACTGTACATGTAATTGTGTGTAATTGTACATGTAATTGTATGTAACTGTACATATACTTGTATGTAACTGTACATATAATTATGTGTAACTTTACATGTAATTGTTTGTAATTGTACATGTAATTATATATAACTGCACTTGTATGTAACTGTACATGTAATTATGTGTACTTGTACGCGTAATTATGTGTAACTGTACATGTAATTGTGTGTAGCTGTACATGTAATGGAGAGGAAAATACAGACATGCTTATACACTCACCTTTACTATCTCTTTTCTCGATAACAGGTGGTGATGAAGTTGTCAGGTAGAGGGACCTGCTCCAGTCGCTCATCAGCCAGCCTTGTTTGGCCTTCACGGAGAAGACGTACGTTTTGTCTTTCACCAGACCCTTGGCAATGATTGCGTTTTCTCCAGTTTCTGATGTTACGGTTGTGTAATCTGAAAATGAGGCTCCATGATACACAAATAGAAAGATAGATAGAAAGATATGTAGATAGATAGATAGATAGATATATTGATAGATAAATAGATAGATAGGAGAGAGAGGGAGAGAGAGAGAGAAATAGAGAAAGCGGGATTGGTGGTTTTAGGAATTCATTTACCTTGTTAAGGATTTTGAATTTCAATGAATTAAGAATTTCATTTCATCATTTCCTCTAGCCAACTTCAATAGGTTGTTTCGTTTGGGTTCTTATCAAACAGTGTTTAGTTGTCATGTAATTGATGCATTACTATATAAAGGGAAATATTCGTCCCCGTTTTATTTTTGTTTTGTTTTCAATGGGCGAATTTAAGAATGAGTAAAACTGGTTTTTCTCTTATATTTCTTTTTAAAAAACGGTATCTGGTCAAATTTAAAAGGGAGGAAAACCATCTGCAAGTGGTGTAGAAAGGCAGAAATAAAACGGCAAAAATAACCCTGGTAACAGTATGTATAGATTTGCTCATTATATGAGCTTTCGTTTCATTCATACTCTAACAAGTGAGGAACTCTAAATACACCACTCCCCACCTGTTATGTTTTCCCATTTCACAATATATATCAGAGGTTTCCATGACTCTTTATAATGCACTTCCGCCCAGGTCAGGTTGACGTCACAACTACCCAATACTTGATCCTTAACCATAACTACTGCATGGAGATCTTTGGGAGTGGATAAATATCTATATTGACCTGCTGCGCCGTTACATTCCACTGGAAAAAAAAACAAGATGATTGTGAAAGATCATGCACGTGCTGAAGTTCAGTTGTGACAGGTGTAACCTTTGACCCTGACTTATGTTTAAATTTGATTGTAAACGTCCTTTTCTGAATGTTTCACTCAGAAAACCTACAAATTTAGACATATGCATTCGAAAGGCCCGCAACTCTTCACTTAGCATTTCATACTAAACATTCTGGCAAATGAACAACCACAGCTTATTTCACGTCATAGATTTGACGTAATCAATACAGTCCCAGATAGCTTTGTAATTAGTTCAAATTTACATTCAGAAGATTTATTGTATATTCTACTTCAGCGGAAGGTGTGTTGTATAACCATGGTCTAGAAACTATACATACTAGAAAATTTGCGCATAGATTAGTAATTACATTTTCAAATCATCAGTTATAGTATACGTCACGAAAAGTCAACAATACTTGTACTTGTGCACTATCGGTACTTTGATTTTAATGTTGACAAGAGAGAACATGATACGTTTTACATCAACACTGCGCAAGATTAAATATGTTTTATGATAATAATAAAAAGGCCTGTATTTATCCTGGATTACATATTTAGCGATAACGCTAGTTTTCAATATGGTCCTGCACATAACATATGGTCCTACACATAACATACATACAAACAAATATAGAATTAATAGAGTAGACACAAATTAAAAGACGTAGAGTACATAGAACCGTAAGAAATAATTATGAATGTACGATAGATAGGTACAAACAGAAGCCAAAAAGTACGCTGATAATCTCTGAGACAACTTCTCTTAATACACACTACTTTCGTTGAGTTTCTCATATCTTTATTTATTCATTGCTAACTGAAGCTGCTTTACATTTTCAGAATTTCTTGGATTGCTCCATATAATGCAACAATATATAAAGTGTGGAAAATTATAATGTTAAGTTTTTTTTAACAGTGCAGCGTTTGAAATAAAATACCATATTCTTCTTAAAATGTCAATTCTCTTAGAAATTTTGTTCATCGCTGTTTGTTTATGATTTTATCATGTCTGAGTTTTATCAATTATAACTCCAAGTATAGAGACTCCGTAACACATTCTACGACATGGTTATTTACCACTAAATTTAATTTTCGACACTTCAATAATCTTTGCACAGATCCAACAAGAATACATTGAGATTTAAGCAGATTTCTACTTAAATTTTTCTTAATCCAAAATACAGTGTGTTCTACTATTGCGCGGTAGATCTTCACACATCTTTGACTCAGTGTGTTCTACTATCGCGCTATAGATCTTCACACATCTTTGACTCAGTGTTTTTTACTATCGTGCGGTAGATCTTCACACATCATTGACTCAATGTTTTCTACTATTGCGCGGCAGATCTTCACACATCTTTGACTCAGTGTTTTTTACTATCGCGCGGCAGATCTTCACACATCATTGACTCATTGTGTTCTACTATCGCGCTATAGATCTTCACACATCATTGACTCAGTGTTTTTTACTATCGCGCGGTAGATCTTCACACATCATTGACTCAGTGTTTTCTACTATTGCGCTATAGATCTTCACACATCATTGACTCAGTGTTTTCTACTATTGCGCTATAGATCTTCACACATCATTGACTCAGTGTTTTCTACTATTGCGCGGCAGATCTTCACACATCATTGACTCAGTGTTTTCTACTATTGCGCTCTAGATCTTCACACATCATTGACTCAATGTTTTCTACTATTGCGCGGCAGATCTTCACACATCATTGACTCAGTGTTTTCTACTATTGCGCGGCAGATCTTCACACATCTTTGACTCAGTGTTTTCTACTATCGCGCGGCAGATCTTCACACATCATTGACTCAGTGTTTTCTACTGACTTCTCTGTTACATCTTGTGACGATCATCTTCATGCACGTATTTCCACGAGAATGTTGTAATGCATGTTTGTGGATAATCATTATTATACCGGATAAACAACAATGTACGCCGACCGGGTGTGTGCATAGTCAACCAAATAAAAAAAAAGAAACAACATCATTTTTTTTTATTTTACAGTTTGGAGGGAGAAAAGCTGAGAGAAAGACATTTATTTAATATTTTATATCAAAGGCGGCGCGAACGTCAGTTTGAAAAATTATGATGATGCATAATCTATTTTTTTTTTTAAGCAGACACAAGATTCTGTGGTTTGCGGCACTGGGAAGAGATGCGTGAAATGTTTTTAACTCCAGAGGAATTCAATATTTAACTTTGGACAGGGTGTGTGGTAAATTTTCGCCTCTTTGAAAATCGAAAGACTCTCATCAAACGAATCAGATATTCTATCAGAAAACGAACAAATTCGAAGTGGTCGTTATGATAAGACTTTTATTTTAATTTGATTGCAAAATGTGGATTAGAGAATTTTCATTACAAATCCGATTCTGGCTGTGTTGTAATCAAACACAATGTTAAATGAAATAACTTTCGTCTTCAACAAATCTATAGTTAATAATGCGTAACCCGATTTACTGAGACTGACCGATAAAATTCTTGCACTTGTTTGTTCATCTTAATATCTGTAATCTCATTACTAATCACATTTAGCAATTGCTCTCTGTATCTTATTTGATAATATTTACGTACATAACTTTCGGTATCTCGTTACTAATTAGGTAAATGGCTTCTGTATAATTTTACTCTTTACTAATTACATGTACGTAGGTATAGCGACATGTTCTTCGTTAAAGCACTAATGAAGAAAATACATTCCCCCTTCACATTTCTAATTACGTAAATGGCTTCCGTACTTCATTTTAGGCTCCTGTGTATCTAATTACTAATTAATACAAGAATGGAATGTCATAACCTCAGATAACTAGAACATCCCAGAAGCGCATTAAAGAGCAGCAGTTAATGCCAACAGTTGATTCATTGTGCTGCAAGTGGAAATCGTTTAACTAAGTTGTGTATACACCCCACCCACTCCCAACGACTTCAAAAAGAAACAATCAAGATTAAAAAAAACATGTACACATCTCAGAAGACATAGTTTGGTCTTATAATTGTGAATGAATAGATGACCTTTATTTATTTTTTTTTTCATTGGAGTTGGGATATCGGATATGAATATGCCCCCGCGTGTGTCCAATCTAAATGTGCCATCACTGTAACAATGTATCAGAAATAGGGCTGGATGCATCGCAACAAATTTCAAAGCGAAGGGTGTAACATCCTTCTCACCCCCCCTACCCCCACCCCCGGTAAAGTCCCCTTTAGATTCACCAATGATAACCAAGGTTAATATCAAATTTGTGACAGAAAATCATGACTGGTTATTGAATGATTTAACATAAGTAATTACGTACAATACTTTTAACAATGTTGTTCCTATAAAATACTCACTTATTTGAATTGTCTGAATACAAATGTTTGTGTATAACGTGTTTTATAAGCTACTCTCTCTCTCTCCACATTTACTTAAGACACTATATAAGAATATCTTTAAGCTCTATGATGTGGTCTGGTCTGTCATTATTTTTACTCTTTGTCTATTTGTTTTACTCCTGGCCTTCATATCTCATTATTTATCCATTATAAGAGTTATTGCTCTCTGTTTATAATGAAAATATCACACAACCAAAAGAGGTAAGCATATGCTGACTAGTTTCTTAAACTATTCAGGAGTATCAAATATCCATGCATATAATATACGATGAAGACCTTTTAAAAATTCGGGACCTTCATATTTTTTGTCCGTTACATTTCCTGATAATTTATGATATAATATTACATATAGTACTATAATTCACTCATTCATAACAACACAGTATATAAGAATAGTACTTACCTACAATAAACACAACAGCGACAATAAATTTCCACATATTTTCACGTGCTTTCCCCCAGTATTTTAGATTTCACCTTCACTTCCGCTTAGTACAATCTCTTGAACTTTGCAAGATTGTTTAGACGCCCGACAGCCGTTTCTAATTAAGACATTCCTTGGTGTTTTTTGAAAATTAGCTTTTGAGTCGGTAGATCGCGTTTTCTCTTTCACTGAGTGAAGAATTGGGTTGGTTTTTGGCTGGAGTCCCGTTGTGATTTCACACTGCTAGTGTTAATTGTGCTACTGTGTCCGAATGATTAAGACAAGGCATGTTGTTGTCTCATTAGAGTACGTGATATACAGAATTTTTCAAGTCAACTAGAAGTACAGTATATATATTCCTGAACATTTTTTTCACTCATATATATATATATATATATATATATAATATCAAAATTATCGAAAAAGGAGAAAGGCTTTCTCCATTTCTGCTGAGATAGGATGGAGGAAAAGGTAGGAAATGGAAAGGGGGATGGAGCCCTGGAGAGAGAGAGAGAGAGAGAGAGAGAGAGAGAGAGAGAGAGAGAGAGAGAGAGAGAGAGAGGGGGGGAGGGGAGGGGCGGGGCAGTAAAACATGTAAAGACAATTTTTCACTATTTGACTGAATTTGTGGGGACAGATGTACACTATGGGGACGACAAGATTTTAGTGAGGACAAGTGGTGTGAGGACACGTCCTTACTTATATTCTATCTCAAAAGAAAAACTTTTATAGGTGTCCCTATAACAATATCTAACATAGTACTTTTTTGCCATCGTGTGCCTTCTATAAATTGTGAGGACGCCTTCACTTCACTGGTTTGGTTGCAGAGAGAGAGAGAGAGAGAGAGAGAGAGAGAGAGAGAGAGAGAGAGAGAGCAACGATGAATGAGAGACTCAAGTAAAAAAAAAAGAACGAAAACCATTTAAAGTCGTCATAATTTAGATATTCAATGGATTTTGTGTTATCAAATAATATATTATTATGTACAGGCCACGCAAGAGCGAGGTCTGTTCTGATATGGGTTTTCAAACTGTGCATGCGTTTCTGATGCGGGATTAACCTAAATATGTTTTTAATGACCCCCCCTCCCCCCCCCCCCCCCCCAATATTGTAAGGTAAGTATCTAATTATGGATTGAAGTTATTATTAATATTAGCGTTCGAGTTGTATAATCTCTAGGCACAAATAAAGCGTATTTAAAATTAACTTTAAATAATAATAAAGTAAAACATCACCGTTGTCACTGCGTAGTTTTCGGTTCAATGTATTTCATTACCGTAAGAACCGAGAAAGTTCATTTAATTCAGTGAGACTCAGAGTCAGTCAGTGTGACTGTCCGTTAGCTTAAATAGAAAAAAAAAATTATTATGAAAAGCACTTAATGCCTCAACATTTCTTAGGGCATCATCCAAAAGGTCGTAATCATGAGGTAATGGTTCGGTTCTCGTTCCCAGCTCCGCATCTGGCGTCAAATCTATGATATGTAGTGACTGTTCCTTTGTCAAGTGCCCGGCGCTAGAAGTGAAAGTCAAGGATATTTCGGATATGACCTAAAGTTGTGTCGCGAAAGGCGTTGGCACGGTAAAATACCCTCACTGTTCAAGTGTCGTTTAAAGTCCTTTACCAGTACTTGTTGACGACTCATACGAGTGAAAAAATCTCGCAAGGGACGCCTGATCAAAAGGTATGTAATATGTGTGACCTTGACTAACTTTCATGGTCTAATAATTCATTAGAGAGCTTGTTCATAGAAAGTTCGTCTTGATACAAAAATGCCAATGCCCAACTGCCCAAATATCACTTCAACGTTTGTGTATATTTAAATCTTTTTGTAAAGCTAATATGATGAATTGTTGAATCTTTTATCATCACAGTTTTTATGGTAAAGGTAAACCCGACAATGTGTGAAGTAGTATTTATCAGTGACGTAACACCCCCAATGTGACGTAGGTCATGGCGTGTAACAACTTTTTCAAAGCTTGTAAAGTGTCAGGCTGTCAAGACCTGTTTCATTCTTGGTCAAAGAGTAGACACTATCGTATCAGTGTAAGATCAGCCTTCCGCACAGTTTTAACTTTGATTATATTTCACAATGTATGCCCAGACGGACGAAAGAAAGGCATTTTTGGAAAAAGTGCATGAAGAAGCAAGGAATGCAGGGGGGGGGGGGGGGGGGGGGGGGGGGGGGGATGGGGACTTGGGAGCACTAAGTTTTCTTGTTAGACTCAAAGGGCAAAGTTTTAAGAAATATCTTCTTCCAATAAGCATACCTAATATCCCAACTTCGAATATTCGAAAAGATGCTGTTTCCTCAGAGCTTTATTTGAATGATGCTCCTTCTGAGCTTATCCCGATTCAGATATATGGTGATGGGAATTGTTTATTCAGAACTCTCTCTCTCTCTCTCTCTCTCTCTCTCTTGTGTTTGGACATTAGGACAATTTTAAGGAAATGGGGGTACGAATTGTGTTTAAACTTGTTTCAAACCTGAAGCTCTACACGAATGAAAAAACTTTTATGACCATGTCCACAAACAAAAGTTCACTTCAATATGTCTTTGAAAGTTCCCTGTCAGAAGTATGTTTAATTACTGGTGATTTGATTGCTTTGTTACATAAGGAAACAATAAAAACAACCCAGAACAGTTACTATTCAAGCCTTTTACATATGTTCGTAGCTTCTAACGTTTCGCAGAAACCAATCATGTCGAATTTCCCCGAGGTGCAAGCCCTGGTGTAAACAGACAAGATCATAATCAGCTTATTATTCCTCTTGGCCGTGCTGATGCTAAAGAATATCATGATGCTATCCACATCATGTGGACGCAAACAATTGCTACAAAAAATAGATGGTTGGACTCCTAATCATTTTGTTGCCTGTATTCATAAGCATGAGGAACCTCTTTCAAAGCGTTCGAGGTTATCCTTTGAGGATTCTGAACCTCGTCGCTCATTTGAACCGAAACAATCACAAGAGAGTCCTCCCCCACTCTTGGGGTCTAACACAAATGAGGAGTCTATTGAAACAGGTAAATTGGGGGAAACTGCAAACAAAGAAACAGACAAACATGTTAAGGTTGCTTCCTTTATTGATTTGTCTTCTTCTTCAGAAGATGATATCTGAGAAATACCAGTTCAAAAGGCCCAGGTTGTACATGAAAAATGACATACACCAGAGATCGGTAGTATCACAAATCAGCCACGGAATATTTTCTTTCCAGCAAAAAGGTTTGATAAAAAGATAAAATCTTTCAATGCCCCCTGGTTTGATCAGTGGTCTTGGTTACATTATGTAGAAATCAAAGATGTTGTATTCTGTTTTCCTTGCATAAAATCATTTCAGAAGACTCAGTGTCACATGAAAGAAAAGGCTTGCATATCAAGTGGTTTAAAAAACTGAAAAAAAAGCAACCACAAAATTCGCCGCACACGAGAAAAGTGATTGCCATAAAGAGGCAATGGAAAGGGAGTTTACGATAAAGGAGGAGGTTAAAGATGTTGGAGAATGTCTTTCAAAGACGCACGAAGTCGAGAAGAAGTCTAACAGAGAGAATTTGCTTAAAATCACAAATTGCTTTTCGGGGTGACAAAGACGAGCAAAACTCGAACTTTAATCAACTTCTCATGCTAGAGGCTAAACGCGATCCCCAGCTTCAGGAATGGCTACTAGGCAAGACAAATAAATATGCTGCTCCAGATATACAAAATGAAATTTTGAAGGAGATGAGGTTGCAGGTT